>JAVGWX010000006.1:44195202-44237702 GCA_036924085.1 Ariolimax columbianus
TGGTTTGGAAATTCAAACAAGATATATATATATGCACAGTCGGCACTCTGGAGTATGTGCAGCTGGGTTTTATTTAAGCGATCTTTTGTGTGTTGAGTGCGAAAGTCCTTGCTGAAAAAATTAGATATCGCAGGCTAACTGTAACACTCGATACAGAACTAACAAAAGCGAACAAAGGATATTAATGTTAAGAAGAAGAGAAGTAAAGAGAGAAGAAAAAGACTTCTAAGATGGAGCACAGTAGCGACTTTGAGGTACCCGCAACAAATAAAGACCTCCTGGAAGATCCCCCACCCCTCTCTCCCTTATCCACTTGGTGGCAAGATTTGCTCGAGCTGCACAACACTCGCGATCCTGAAACAAACAAGTTAGCCATCCAATGGACAGCCCGTGCCCGAGACAGAAGTTAGCCATCCACTGGACAACCCGTGCCTGAGACAGAAGTTAGCCATCCACTGGACAACCCGTGCCCGAAACAGAAGTTAACCATTCACTGGACAAGCGGTGCCGAGACAGAAGTTAGCCATCCACTGGACAACCCGTGGCGGAGACAGAAGTTAGCCATCCACTGGACAACCCGTGCCCGAGACAGAAGTTAGTCATCCACTGGACAACCCGTGCCCGAGACAGAAGTTAGCCTTCCACTGGACAACCCGTGCCCAAGACATAAGTTAGCCATCCACTGGACAACCCGTGCCCGAGACAGAAGTTAACCATCCAACTGGACAACCCTTGCCGGCGACAGAACCGACTAAAAACTGAGCTGGGCCCAGCACTAAACCATAAAACGCAGTATTACTCGAGCCTACTCCGTTGAACAGAGAAACTAACCTACTGGCTACCACAAACCCGCACACGAGTTGTGACCTGCACAGGCAACTTCCCTTGTAGATGTACAAGTCGACTATACCTAAGACTCTCTAAGTTTACTGGATTTGACCTTCGTCTTCCTCCCCCTACTATTTCGACCGGGGGGGGGGGGGGGGGGGTTGGGTAACATTTAGTTAAAAGATTAAAAGTTACACTATGTTTTTTCACGATTTCCTAATCGCTTTGAAGACTGCTTAGACCAGACAGCTGCCCTTACGCCCCTGGTGTGTTCCTAACACCTCAGGCCAGGGAGCTGAATCTTGTCGATTCGGAGGAGGGGAATCTTTGTTTATGATTCCTTAAGACCAGTTATAAAAAGCTGCTCATCTGGCGTGTTAGTTGAGCCACTCCCAGTGAACACATCTTATCAGCCTAGAGGCAGACCTCTCTACAACTTGACCTGGCAAAAACGTTTATCTGATGGCCAAGGACAGTGTTTCTCAAACTATCGTCTACAGCCGGGCAAGGGACGTTCGATGATCTCTCGTGCGATGCGATGCGTTAGTAGAAACAGAACAAAGATAGTCCTATACCGACACTGCCGTCGGGGTTGAAGTGTTTGAGATTTCAATTTGCGTCTCGTCTCATCTATCCCGTAACCCGAGGAGGTCGTAAAGGCGTCTGATCTTGCTTTGTTTCGTGAACAGTTTGTCGCCATTTCTGTCTATCCAATGTCATAACCTAGGTATCTTTCAAGGTTTCATCGGCCCACTTTCGAACATCATATGTGCAGCGCCCCTTACGGGTACATCTTTTTCCATTGCAAGGACTGTGCTTTTGAGTATTTCGTTTGGTGGTCCACTCGATCGTATTACTTGGCCGTACCACTGGAGCATGCGTGTTTTTACATTGATATGAGGTTTTTGATAAAGTCCGACAGAATGTGTAATTGTGTTGAGTACTTTGACATGTGTGGTACGGTCCTGTACGTTATTCCAGTCATCACATCTTTATCGCCTGGATATTTCGCGCCAATTCAGCATTTAGTGTCCTTGTCTCGCACGCGATTAGTGTTTGCATTAGTTCTTACGTAGGGTGTTCACATGAAATCAGGACTTGTTGTTCTAGTTCTACGCGAATGGGTAATAGCGTGCTAGAACTACTATCATTAGTTAGGGGTACTTAGGTCCTATTACTTCTAGGTGGCTCACTTGCCATGTGCCAGTTACTTGACCGATAATTAAAAATGGCGGAGAACACTGTTTGAGCTTGCATGGAACAGCGTGTTGTGATGAAGTATCTTGTGAAAGAAGGCATGAAACCTGAGAAAATTTACTGAAGACTGCAATCACAACACGGTGATGAGACAATCAATCACAACACGGTAATGAGACAATCAATCACAACACGGTGATGAGACAATCAATCACAATACGGTGATGAGAAAATCAATCACAACACGGTAATGAGACAATCAATCATAATACGATGATGAGACAATCAATCACAATACGGTGATGAGACAATCAATCACAATACGATGATGAGACAATCAATCACAATACGATGATGAGACAATCTTCTTCTTCTTCTTCTTCGTACGCAGTCAGACAGTAACCATTATTTTTTCGAAAAAAGCGGCGGTCATCCTGAGGCTCTCGCCACTGCCATAGAGCTTGTCTTGCAGTTCCACTGGTAATGGACACATCTGCTCTCTCTGATCCTCGTATGTCGGGCAGTTCTGCAGCAGATGTTCAGCGGTCATTTTACCAGTACCGCACGGGCATTCGTCGGTACACCCTATCTTCAATTTGTTGAATAGGTGGTACCTCAGTCTATTGTGGCCAGTGCGAAGTCTGAAGACAACGACCTGCTCTCTTCGGTTCAACTGGTAATAGGCATCGTTTTTGGTGTAACCAGTATGTTCGGTTTCCCATTTGTTCATGTATCTGGCTTTGATAAGCCGTTTTGACTCTTCGTACGTCATACTAGTATCTGTTTGTGGTAGTCTTGCACCTTCTTTTGCCAGTCTGTCTGCCTCCTCGTTGCCTTGGATGTTGCAGTGTGACGGAACCCACTGTACCAGATGAGACAATCAATCACAGTCAGACATTTGAATGGTGTAAACGTTTTATAGAAGGCCATACATACGGGAGTGATGATCCAGGCGGTGGTGGCTCTAACCCACCAGTCATTCCTGTAAATATCCAGATTGTGGAACGACTTATCCTGGAAAATCGACGCATAGATTGTTGCAAAATTGCACAAGAGGCAAGTCTTTCTCTGGGTTCTGTGAACACTATTATTCATGAACATTTGCATCTCTAGAAGGTTAGTGTTCACTGGGTTTGATCACAAATGGGGTCCTGCTCCTGCAAGATAACGCTCGACCTCATACGGTTCACCGCACTATGTGCCATCTGCAGCAACTCGGCTGGGAGATATTGCCACCTCCACCTTACAGCCCAAACCTCGCTTTAACCGATTTTCACCTGTTTGAACTTCTAGAAGAACTCCTGGGAGGTTAGCACTGATGACAAAGCGAAACTGGCTGTCCTGAATTGGTTCAGACAGACTAACAAATCTTTCTACAATGAAGCTGTTCAAGCATTACTTAAACATTACTATAAATGGCATCTGCGATGCAGGAGATTATACCGAGAAATAAATGGCTTTTTGATTACTTGACACAGAAATTACTTGCAAAAAAAGTCCCGGTTTCACTTGAACGACGTCGTACTTTTAAGTGAGATGCTCTTGTCTTTCCACAATTGTTCCAGTGATGTGACAAATGCTTGTGCAGACACTATTCTTAGCTCTGCCTTGGTAACCTCTGCCCCAATTATAGATCCCAGATATTTGAATTGGGTAACTGTCTCGATCTGTTTGCGTTTTATATTGATGACGTCATGTAATCCTACTGTTCTAACCATATATTCAATCCTACTATACTAACCATATATTTAATCCTACTGTACTAGCCATTTATTTAATTCTACTGTACTAACTATACATTTAATCCTACTATACTAACCATACATTTAATCCTACTATACTAACCATATATTTAATCCTACTATATTTACCATATATTTAATCAAACTATATTAACCATACATTTAATCCTACTATTCTAACATACATTTAATCCTACTATATTAACCATTCATTTAATCCTACTATACTAACCATATATTTAATTCTACTATGCTAACCATATATTTAATTCTTCTATACTAACCATTCATTTAATCCTACTATACTAACCATACAATTAATTCTACTATACTAACCATACATTTAATCCACTATTGCTGTTTGTCCCACGTTGTGTCTTCTGTGTGTTTATTTCTCTGCCATATTTCCTCGAGGCTTTGTCATTTTGTGATCACTACATTTCCTCGCTGTATTATTTAAAAACAGAGTCCTGGTCAAAGTCAGGCAGACATTCTTAGCTAACACAAATATCTTCCTGAACTTTCCCGAATTGATGGTCAGTAACGTGTGCAATCTTCACGGGCATTGATACAAGATTGACAGAGATCACTCATGGATACAATCAACCTTCTGATAGTGTGCGGGGAGATCTACAACTCCTCCAGAAGGTTGTGAGAGAATTGGCTCAGGTCACCTGGTGGATGCTTAGCTCATGATGATCGTCCCGATGCGTCCCTGAGATGTTCATATTGTTAATGACTTCCTTCAGCAGTAACATGTCACCAGGATGGATTGGTCAGCTTAGTCATCTGATCTCAACATGTCACCAGAATGGACTGGTCAGCTTAGTCATCTGATCTCAACATGTCACCAGAATGGACTGGTCAGCTTAGTCATCTGATCTCAACATGTCACCAGAATGGACTGGTCAGCTTAGTCATCTGATCTCAACACGTCACCAGGATGGACTGGTCAGCTTAGTCATCTGATCTCAACACGTCACCATAATGGACTGGTCAGCTTAGTCATCTGATCTCAACACGTCACCAGAATGGACTAGTCAGCTTAGTCATCTGATCTCAACACGTCACCAGAATGGACTAGTCAGTTTAGTCATCTGATCTCAACACGTCACCAGGATGGACTGGTCAGCTAACTCATCTGAACTCAACCCTATTGACCTTCTCTTGGACGTTTTGGATGATTGCAAAAGAGCTATCTGAACCAATTGTTTCAACATCTTCTGCTGGAATGGCAGGCCTTAATTGTCCCTTAACTATTAGAAATAATAATAAAATGCCTACTCAATATGCCACCCACATTACACCCACCGTCCCTCCTCCACTCCTCCCCTTTCCAACGGCCTAGGAAAGTGTAGGAGATAAAATACCTTAAAGAGCCTACTAACATTTTGAAATCAATCAATGACCGCCTGCTAGATGATGACACCACAATAGATGAAGCAGCAATCCACAGACTGCAAAGTTTCGACATTAAACGAGGTTCGAGATGAGTGTGGCGCATGAGAGGACGGAGCAGGAGAGTGTACAACCAGCGAGCTACAGGCACCATCAGCATTCATTCCTTACGCCATTTGGTGAGAGAGACTGAGCCACCATGGGTATACCTGTAGTGCAGTGACGTCGATTCTTAATTCAGAAACAGAAAGAGCCTATTAGATTGAACTTTCTCCGTTATCTGGCAGTAGGCATACATTTGCCTGAAAGAATACCATAATCCTAAGTCCAAGTAGCTTTGAGTCAAGTACCCATTTGTAAGTGTCGATTAACGTCCCTATTCTTGGGCTCTAAAAATACATAAGAAGGCTTCGAAAGAAGAAAATAATATAGGCAGTTGAAGTTACAAGTTTCTTTAAATTTTTTTTCGTATTGACATCAATGTAACAATGAGAGTAAAAAAAAAACACGCATTGAATGTATACTTGTGTTTATGTTGATATTAAATTATATATTCCTATAGACGTATGCCATTCTGTGCAAGTCAAACATAATGAGCGTCCATGCGCCTCTGCAAAGAGAACCAGAACACATGGACGGGATATGTTGTTCGTACGCTCGGTGAAAACCTCCCCAAGCAGGTGTTAAACGGTGAGCTCAGAACGTGCATACACTCATCAGAAAGACAGAAAGACTTTTTGAAGATGTCTTTGTAAAGCTTCGACATTGATATCACCTCCTGGGAGATGGTTGCACAGGACCGTTCCACTAGACGCGTCACACAAGCTGCTCAGATCAATGAGTGGAGCATCATACCGGATGTTCTGGCAAAAGAAGGTGCAAGACTACCACAAACAGATACTAGTATGATGTACGAAGAGTCAAAACGGCTTATTAAAGCCAGATACATGACCAAATGGGAAACTGAACATACCGGCTACACCAAAAACGATGCCTATTACCAGTTGAACAGAAGAGAGCAGGTCGTTGTCTTCAGACTTCGCACTGGCCACAATAGACTGAGGTACCACCTATTCAACAAATTGAAGATAAGTGGTACCGACGAATGCCCATGTGGTACCGAGAAAATGACCGCTGAGCATCTGCTGCAGAATTGCCCGACATACGAGGATCAGAGAGAGCAGATGTGGCCATCACCAGTGGAACCACAAGAGAAGCTCTAGGGCAGTGTCGACAGCCTCAGGATGACCGCCGCTTTTTTCGAAAAAAATAATGGTTACTGTCTGACTGCGTACGAAGAAGAAGAAGAAGAATACCGGAGGCTCAGAGAAAGCCAGTCACCCGAAAGAACAAAACCGGCGACGATCCCACAGCGGATTCCAGTGTGTGCCTCAGGTGCAGCAGAGTCTGCATTGCCAGGATTGGCTTATTTTTTAATTTTTGTTGTTGTTGAAAATGCTTTATTGCGCATAATAAATTAAAACAATTTTCAAATTTGAACATAACAAATTTCAAACAAAATTTGTGTATGATGTGAAGTAAAATGAAGTGTAAATTTCCCATGAGATGAAACATGAGATGGTAGGAGTTACGTTTTGTGAAGTGAATGGTGACACAATTTAAAATGATGTAAATTCTCAAAAATTTAGTAATGTACTTTCTTTTGTTCGTTTAAGGTATTTGCGAAGGCAATAGGCCTACATTCATGCATACATATTCACTTGTACACGCATACCTGTTCATTTATACACACCCATGCATATTCATGTAAACATACTTATAGATGTTTATTTATACACACACATACAAACGTACATGCATGTACATATACAAACTTCCATACACATCCAGTAGGCGTACCCATAACCGTATACAGTCATGATAACACGTTTCAAATACAAAGGCCTAAAGTCAGATGGGGATACGAGGGAGATGGTGGCTATTGTAACAGGAAAACAAGGAGATATCAATTTATATTGGCTTACACAGTTAGTGGAGCCGCGTAGCGCAGTGGTTAGCGCGCTGGCTTCGCATCTGAGTGGTCCTGGTAATGTTTTTTTTCAGACCGCAATGGCTCCCGGGTCGACCCAGCCTTAAATGGGTACCGGTTCAGTCCGGGAAGTAAAAGCGGCGAGGGAGATGAGATGGCTACCGCCCTCATATAGCCGAGCCTTTGAAATGTGAGATCGCTAACACCTCACACCCCTACGACAGTAATGCTATGGGATACTTTACTTTACAGTTACATGCGATCACATCTCGCAGCACACGACTAATGCTGTCCTCATCTTTTGTTTGTTGCTTAGATGTTTGCCTCACTAGTTTCTACTGGCGGAGGCGCGCCATTTTCTACCCCAGACCGTAGTCCACTGGGCGATATCAGGACGCATAAACCAGTGCTTGGATGCATGTGAGCATCTGTATGTACCTATGCTAGGTTTGTGCGCCCTCAGAAGCTAGCCCAACCAAAGTGCAATGGAAGGGCTTTACCACGAGGGCGCGTGTGAAAGTTGTGCAAGAGTGTGACTGTAGGACAGAGTCAAATGAAACAGAGTGAGGTAAGAGGAGAGAGAAGAGTTGCCCCCAGGGTAGAAGACCCATCAGCTCGCTGTCCTCATCTCCGCTTGCGATGGGAAACTATTGGCATACTACTGTGTTAAATAATTACAGGGAACTCCTGGAAAGCAGTGTATTCAAGACACACACAAATACATAATGAATTCTACCAACTCAACAGAAATGAACAAGTAGCAACTTTTAGCCACAACCGCTTGAGATTCTCCATCATCTATGATGCATTCTTGATAAAAGTGTTGAACGTGTCTGATATACATCTCGGACTAAGGTTGTTCCCCTTGTTGACGTCAGGCAATATACAAGATCTCTGATCTGTTGTTGTTACTGTTGCGGCTGTTGTTGTTATTGTTGTTATTGTTGCGGCTGTTGTTGTTATTGTTGAGGCTGTTCTTGTTATTGTTGTTATTGTTGCTAGTAGTGTTGTTATTGTTGTTAGTTGTGTTGCTATTTGTTGCGACTGTTGTTTGTTGTTGTTACTGTTGTTATTGTCGTGGTTGTTATTGTTACTGTTGTTATTGTTTTGGTTGTTGTTATTGTTTCTAGTGGTGGTGTTATTGTTGTTGTTACTGTTGTTATTGTCACGGTTGTTGTTGTTATTGTTGTTGTTGATGGTATTGCTGCTTTTGTTGCTGGTGTTGTTTTTTTTACTGCTGTTATTGTTGCTAGTGGTGTTTTTATTGTTGCGGTTGTTCTTGTTACTGTTGTTACTGTCGCGAGTGTTGTTGTTGTTATTGTTGTTGATGGTGTTGTTATTGTTGATGGTGTTGTTATTGTTGCTGCTATTGTTGTTGGTGGTGTTGTTGTTGTTGTTGCGGCTGTTGTTCTTATTGTTCTTGCTGTTGTTGTTGTTGTAGTGGCTGTTGTTGTTATTGTTGATGACGATGTTGTTATTGTGGATAGCATTTTAGTTAATGTTGAAGCTGTTGTTGGTGTTATTGTTGTTGCCGTTTGTGTTGTTGCTGTTATTGTTATTGATGCTGCTGGTACTGTAATTATTACTATTGTTATTATTATTATTGCTGTTATTGGTGCTGTCATTGGTGTTGTTATTGGTGATGTTATTAATGTTGTTGTTGTTAGCTGCTAATATTGTTATTTGCGTTGTTATTGAGGTTGTTATTGTTGTTGTTTCTGCAGGTGTTGTTGTTGTTACAGCTGCCGTTGTTATGGTTGTTGTTGCTGGTGTTGTTATTTTTGTTGTTATAGTGCTTGTTATTGTTGTTTTTGTTATCGCTCAAAGCTACTTGCCTATATTTCTGAGGTAGCTGGTTACAGTGGCTCTTCTTGTATACAAGACATACTTAATAATGTAGACTTGGATCCTGCAGGCTGTAGGGCAAAACGAGGATTTTCAGTAAGCTGGCCACTATGAAGACGACAATATTATCCCAACATTTTCTGACCAGTCTTCTGCTGTTGCTACTAATCACACATACACTTGAGTTAGTTACAATTAACGACTTTCATTATTGGCATGTTACTGTGGCTCTCCTCACATTTTGATACGTACTTGAAAAGAGGGACCAAGGTTTTTCAAGCTGTAGCGCATTGCGGGATCTTGGCTAACCTCACCACTAGAAATATCACATTTCCGATCCCCACCTCGTTAGCCAAACTGCCATGAAGCAGCCGATGAAACAGCCTGTTTACATGGATAACTACTTGGAAGTAAGGTAGTGTCTTGATCAGCATGTTTCCTCTGGCCCTAACTAACATAGTCTGCTTCATTCGCTTGAAATTATAATATCTACGTTTGCAATGTTGTGTCTTGTAAAAACTTCTGGCTTTTATAGTTCACTTGTAAGTCCATTCGGTTTTTTTTTCAAGTGTTGATTCTATGGACCAGTGGGGTTGTCTCTGTATAGCATATCCGAGGCAGTTCTGTAGAATATGCTCTGCAGTCCGGGGTGCCTGACCGTATGTACACAGAGCCGAGTTGCAAATCTTCAATTTCGTGTACATGTGGCTGCAGACTATGTTGTGTGCTGTTCTAAGGCGCAACACATCAGTGTGCTCTTGTCGGTTCATCTTATGGCAATCTCTTTGTGGCGAAGTAGTCAAGCCGTTTGCCTCGTGTTCAGACGGTCGGGGCTCGATTTCGAGCTGTGACAGTCGGTCCATGATGTCAATTTTTTCCGGAGATCCCTGGGTTCATCGCTGGAGCTACGGAGTTCGTGCTTTGTGCGATGCTCTCGAAAGATTGGGTACCCTTCTGCCGAGAGAGACCGAGCTAAAATGGGGAAAAAACCAGAGGCAATGAAGTCGAGCCCGCGATTAATTTAAAAAAATTTTTTTTTCTTATGGCAATCGGCTTTAGTTGATGTTGGTGGCTGTCGGATTAGTTTTCTCATGATTTTCTTCTCAGTATGTTTTGCCAGGCCAGACGTTAGTCTCCTCTCCCCGACATATTGTTCTAGACTGTTTCCAGGAGAACAGCGAAGACGAGTGGTAGGAGCCTTCATGAAAATTCTTCACATGGTCCTGATGTTAGTAGGAGCTCCTGAACATCAAACAGATATACTGTTTTTGTTAATGGTGCCGTGGACCCTTTGTTGTATTCAATGCTAACAATGAGTAGGTTACTCTTTTGTGCGCCCTGAAAAGGACGTTAAGTGGCGGGTTGCAGTAGCTTTGCTCACATCCCGAGCGTGCTGATGAAAGTAGACCAGGGTTCTCCAGGCCGTTGTGCTATGCTTTGCTTCATTTGCGTGTCGTTCACTGCTACGGGGATCACGTCGATCCGTCACGTCTTTGCCTGGCCGCCATGAAAACGAGGAAAGCGAGGAAAGCGAGGTCAGGTTCTTGGTCAGTATTTTTTGCTTGACCCTGACTAACATGTCTGATTAGTATGTTGTGCCTGACCAGACGTTAGTCTTCCTTACCCCCGCTGGACCTCTTATGAAGGGTTAAAGAATTCATCCGATATACCTACGAAGTATGTCGCATCAGGTGATACGGTTGTGTGCTGTGATTGATAACATCATCATGTAAAAACAGTACAACTATAATCAACCACTGCAAAAAAACGGAATTTGGCTTCATTTAAAGGGTACAGGTGTTTTAAAAACCTATAATTCACAATGGGCCGAAAAGGTAATTTACTACAAAGACTTTCGGAACAGGTAAACTACAAAAGGATGCAGCTGTAGAGGCGCCAAATCCTTCAAATTGTAGCTAACAGGACAATGAACTATTCTGCGTACGTCGTAAACGTAAATTAGAGAGCGTTAGGGACATTTGACTGGCAGTTTCATAATGTAAAATAACCAACTACAGAAACACCATTGTTACAGCCAGCACATATGCACTAGCTTAACTTAACTTAACTTTACGTCGTTATACTCTTTTAGAAGACTGCAGAGTCTGTATACAACCAGTTTCATTTACATTACCTTGCTCTAAAAGCTGTGCGCATACAATTTATTTTTAAATGCATTAATTTGTTCCTGCTTGAACCGAGTAGTCTGTCTGGGTCTGGTTTTGTTGTATGACAAGGACACGAATAGAACCACTGCCCCACATAGAGCATATCGTAAAAGGCAGCTAACGGTGTGACATGGCATAACAGGGGCTTGCTTATGTGGTTTTTTAAGAGCAGCATAGATGGCGCCTAACAGACTGCGGGTCTACTTGTATTTAGTGTTTTAATCTTTAAAGATGGATTCACAAATCGGTTAACCACCCTCCGCGTCACATGTCCCAACGCACCGGGGTAATAAGCTGCTCGAGCCTAGCCCGTTAAGCAGGAAATCCTCCTCCCGGCTACATCTAGCTTACACCAAAGATGGGACACGCACAGGGACATTTGCCACTGTAGAATTACAGGTCAACTACGAACTAAGACTAATACATGTTCTAGCGCAGGTTACCTGAAAGAAAGCAAATAACCTGTTGATCGTTTGATTCTACAGAAATCACAATGAAGAATTGCTTAATAATTCAATAAAGCGACATATCTATGTGGCAAGCAAGTTATAAAGAAAATAGAATAGCAACAACAATGATAGAAAACCAATATTTTTACAGTGGAAAAACATAGATATACACGGAATAGAATGAATCAATTTACTTGGTCCCTGCATGTTATGAAAACGTAACGTCAGAATAACAAGAATAATGATGGTATTCCGTTACAAAAAGCAACATATTAATAAGTAATTACGCTGGTCACTATTTTCTTCAGCATCAGGCTAGCAACCTCAGCTTGCAAAACAGATACTACAACTGAAAAACACGCAAAGTGATTTGACGCAGATTTCGTAAATAAGGCCAATAGTAGTGATCACCTTATACTTCGGCTGGAGTGAAAGGAAGTATAGTAGAAGAAGAAGAAAAAGAAGAAGAAGAAGAAGAAGAAGTAGAAGAGAAGAAGAATGCATACTCTTTTGGGCCTCTAGACAAGAGCATTACGTGGTCGCTGAATTAACTTTCATTACATTTCTAGCTCGCTAATGAAGGTGGACCTGGATCCTCCAGGTGGTTGTGCTATGCTTAACTTCATCTATGTGACCCTCACCCTGTACGGGGATCACGTCGATCCCTGCTTCCCTAACCAGACTGAAATAGGCTGTCTCCACGGAGCACTGCATGGAAGTGGTGGGGACTTGGTCAGTACGTTTACTTAACCCTGACTAGCTTTGTTTGATCCGTATGTTTTGCCTCACAAGACGTTAATCTCATCTCTCCATACATTAATATAGACTTTACTTTAATTGATCTTTAATGGATCATAGAGTCAACTTCATTGCACATTCCCCAAATGTGCTCTGATATTATCCCCGAAATTTTCCACTCACTTCGTCAGGTACGCATTTACAGCTGGGTCGATGGAGCAGCGGTAATACCATGAACAAACTCACGACATGCCAGATTGGAGTTGGGCGTTATTTGAACCTAGTACGTTGGGATTACATACACCGCTCACAAACTCTTGGCCACAAGATTCTCTTTAATGCCTTTTTACCTGTCACAATTCATAGACTGGATATAAGCATTAATCAAAGAACTCAGCTCTCCTTTGTCTCCACAATACGGACACACAACGTAATAACACACATAAAACTACATTTAAGAACTCACCCTCTGAATTGTCAATGGAAGGCCAAATTCCCGACCACCGACCATTCTAAATCCCCAAGGAATATCCGGGTTTGATCTCTGAAGCCATATTGTTTCCATTTTGTGACGGTTTCGAATACCCCCAATGTAAACCTCTGGTGCGGACTGTGAATTGTAAACAGAAAATAATACATTATAAACTATTATGGAAGACTGTTTCTGACAGACAGAGCTCTCCGAAATCGAATCTACTTCTACCACAGTGGGAGTATAAATCGCTCAAATCACTCATTTCTCATCTCGATGTCCCTTGATCTATCCTATTTTTAAACAAAATGAAAAACAAAATGTTCAGATAAGAACGATGTCATAATTTGTTCATTCTTTTGAAAGTGGTAACTTAGTGTCATTAAGAAACCAGACCGCAAGCCCTACTCCAGGGCAACTTTGAGGTAAGATGATCCGAGAGACTGCAATTGACTTAAATTGTGTGTACGGATGAAGATGCTGAGCAGCGCATGAGCTGCAGTGGTCAGCGACCCATAGCTGACTGCTAGCGTCAGTGCCAGCGAACCATAGCTGCCAAGACCCTTCTACACCTCCACGCGGTGATCCTGGATAATAGGCCGCAGCAGGGCAGACTGGCTAAGGAGAAGGGATCGAAGAGGAAATGCTAACCCGGTACTCAAAAAATTATGTGTTGGACCAAAAGGTACAAATATCGGAGTCAAGCTGTAAACTACGACACAACGCATTCCGTTCTCTGTACTACATCCTGCTACTTAAGCCCTTTCAGGGTTTGGTAGCGGGAGATTGACAACGAACGAAGCCAAGCCAATTTTGTGTACATGTAGCTGCGGAGTCCAGTTGTGTCCTGTTCTGAGGTTCAACACAACAGTTTGATTTTGCCTGTTTTTTTTATTAAGATAACCGTTTTATGTTAATGTTCGTTGCTTTCTGATTGATTTGATTATTTGTTTCTAATCGTATGTAACTTACCAGGTGATCTGATTTCTCGTTTCCCGTATATCACAATAAGAATGTATCAACTGCACAATACTTTTGCTCTGGTTATTCAGTTCAGATGAGATAGTAGAGCATGTAGAGCTGGTAGTTATCTTATGATTCTCCAACTAATCAGATTGTAGAACGCGTTTATTGTTACTGTAAAGTGTTGATCTATCATATTATCACCTTGCGCGAGACGTGCTGTGGGCAATCAGAGAAAGTATTTCTTAATATATTTGCTGAATTCTCGAAAACAATAAACATTCGCATCCTTCCCAACCATGCCTGCATGCGGACAAGTTTCCAACAGAGCAAAGGATATACGATAGAACTACCCCAAAATATGACGTACAGCAAAACGCCCACTGATCCATAGAGACAACACCGGAAGAGAAACTTTACTTAGCTTAATGTTTTTATACTGGTTTAGCAGACTCATCAGAGTCTGTAGACAATCAGTCACATTTGCATTACCCTGCTTTAAATGCTATGCATATCCAATCTATTCTTAAATGCATTAACTGTGTCTGCCTCCATCACCTCCTGGGGTAATGCATTCCAAGCTTTAATCACTCTCTGACCCAAAAAAAATATTTCATTATATCCAACCTGGACCTTTCTTTAGTTAATTTGTATTTGTATATTCTGTTCTCGTTGGTGGTTGTATTTTGAAAAAAAACTTGTTATAGACAAATTTAACCTTTCCTGTGATTATCTTATAAACCTGTATTTACTCGCCTCGAATTTTTCTATTTTTTCCTGAGTTTTTTCCTCTTAACTGTAATTCTGAAACGTTAAGGATCTGCGTGCGAAGTAAAAAATACAGTATATATAAGAGACAACGGTTCTGATTCAGACATTATATTTTCAAGCGAACGAGAGTATAGGGAGAAGTACTAGTATTAGTATTAGTATTAGTAGTTCTAGTATTAGTAGTAGTAGTAGTAGTAGTAGTATTAGTATTAGTAGTAGTATTAGTAGTAGTAGTAGTAGTAGTAGTAGTAATAGTAGTAGTAGTAATAGTAGTAGTAGTAGTAATAGTAGTAGTAGTAGTAGTAGTAGTAGTAGTAGTAGCTGTAGCAGTTGTAGACCACACCTGCAGAAGATTTTAAAACAATTGGTTCAGAGCTAAGATCAAGTGAATAAGTAAGCTGCCAATCAATTTGGGTCTCTGTTGCGAAGTAGTCAAGCCGTTTGCCTCGTGTTCAGACGGACATGGTTCGATTTCGAGCTCCTGTGGTCGGTTCATGATGCCAATTTGTTTCGGAGATAACCGGCTTCATCGCTGGAGATCCATAGGTTCATCGCTGGAGATCCATGGGTTCAACGCTGGAGTTACTGAGTTCGTGCTTTGTGGGATGCTCTCGGCAGGTGGTATACCGTTCTGCGGAGCGAAACCGAGCCTTATGGGAAGACCCGCTGCGGAGCGAGACCGGGCCTTATGGGAAGACCCGCTGCGGAGCGAGACCGGGCCTTATGGGAAGACCCGCTGCGGAGAGAGACTGGGCCTTCTGGGAAGACCCGCTGCGGAGCCAGACCGAGCCTTATTAGAAGACCCGCTGCGGAGAGAGTCCGGGCCTTATGGGAAGACCCGCTGCGGAGAGAGACCAGGCCTTATGGGAAGACCCGCTGCGGAGAGAGACCGAGCCTTATGGGAAGACCCGCTGCGGAGCGAGACCGGGCCTTATGAGAAGACCCGCGACGATCAAGTCGAGCCTCCACCTTTAACCTTTAATCCTTCCTGGTGACATGCTACTGCTGGAGAAAGTCATTAACATCTGGAGTGTACATACGTGTATGTGTATGTGTGTGTATCACTGCCATGCTTAAGCCATGTCGTTAAAGAATACAAACGGGCTGTTCAGCCCTCTAAAATAATATCCTCTTCAGTATTTCATTTTGTCTACTCTGCATCTCACTAAAGGTCACATGGCTGCCGAGTGAGGAGAATCCCCAGGTCACAAAGAAATCCTACAATGTTCGGGAGAACCGTTTGATCGTCAAAAAAGACGACTACTCCAAACTGTGTTTGAGTAAGCAATGAAATCACATGAGTTGGAGAGCCTTCTACCTTACGCATGTTTCAAAATAAACGTGTAGAATAAAAACAATACCGCCCAAATGTTATGATACATACATAACATTGTAAATAATTCGTGCTCTGAGGTTTCGTAAAACGAAGACTTCGCAATACAACTAAATACACAACTACGATGTTAAGCCTTATACCTCAGGTAAACATAGATGGTTAATGGGGCTGAGAAACAAATGCTTCGTGATCCTGCAGTCGCCATACACTATGCAGGCTAAGTTCTCACTTTACCTTTGACCAAAACAAAATGTTTCACCGAGGTTTTTGAACGCGTGTGCTTGTGGTCAGAAGACAGACAACCCAACCGTTCGGTTACAACACAACAACATTGAAATATAAGAAAGATGAACTCACAGCTACGTCGACGAATGATATACGTTTGTAAATATATACAATCCTCGTAGTTTGCTTCGGTTTTTTTTGGTCTCTTCTGGAGTTAACCATAGACTTCAGAGGGCAGACCAGCTGAATGAGAGGAGGTTCAACTACTAATACATAACCGTGCCTCGGTAGAAATCGTCCACAGACGAAATGTTTCAAGGCTCAGCTAAAGGCTTGGAGTTTTTGGGTGGGTGGAGGGTAAATTGATGGGAGGAAGTGCCAGAAAGATGGGGCAAAACGAAGTACTCACTTTCCTGAGTGTGAAAACTTATCGGAGAGGGGTGAAGAGTGGAAGTTACAGGCGAGAAATAGGGTAACTTGGCGGCTGGCTGTGCAGCATCTCAGGTGAACGGAGAAATTACGTGAAACCAAAAGATAGTTCTTAGATGTTATTTAACACACGGGTTTCTTCATCTTCTTCTTCGTCTTCTTCTTCATCTTATTCACAATCTTCTTCTTCTCTTTCTTGTTCTTGTTCTTCTTTTTTTTTCTTCATTATCTTCTTCTTCTTCGCAAACGTGTTCCTCTTCTTCTTCTTTTCTATCTTCTAGTTATTGTTGTTGTTCTTCTTCTTCACTATCATCAGTTTGTAGTTCTTCTTCCCTTTTCTTCTTTTTCTTTTTCTTCAAATCTTATTCTTCTTCTTCTTCTTCATAATCCTTTTCTTCTTCTTCTTCATTATCATCTTCTTATTATTATTCTTCTTCACAATCTTCTACTTATTCTCATTTTAGCTATCCTTCTTAGTTGCTTCTTTTTCTTTTTGTTCATTATCTTCCTCCTCTTCTTCTTGTGGTTTTCCTTATTAAGTTGCTCAATTTTCTTTTCCTTATTCTTTTTCCGTCTGTTTTTCCTTTTGTTCTACATATCTTCATTACTGCATCCTTCGTATTCTTCTTCTTCTGCTGTTGTCTTTCATTCTCTATTGATTCCTACTATGCTTCGTCTTAATTATTCTATTTCTTTTGATTTATACAGTTCCAAAATCCAATCTCCGACCAGAAGAGACACACGCAGCGGCCGCTGACAGAGAAGGGTGGCGTTGGTTTTGAGGATGTCTTCATGTGTGCCCCAACGACCTCACTGGTTACGGGATGACCTGCCCTGATACAGTAATTGAAGGCAAGATAGTGTTGTAAAAAAAAAATACCCCTACATCAGATGAAGCTGAGAAATCGTACAATGGAGCGTCCAACACTTCACCCCCGTTGGCAAGGTATGCTGCGCGTCGACCTTCACCTTAAATATTAGCGTAATGGTAGACAACTCGCATTTCACATCCGGGCTGCGGGGCTCAACTGCCATTTACTGTTCGACGGCTGTAAATTCTTCTTTCTTTTCCTCGTCGTCAGTTCTCAAGCTCCCGCTATCAAGCCTTAACGTGTTCTTTGCAAGTAGCAGGATGTTGCTTGGGCATCGGAATGAGTTGTGTTGTACCTTAAATTCGACTGAGATATTTGCACATTTTGGTCCTACACATCGGACCGGCATACATTTTTGAGTACCGTGTTAACTTTCCTTGTTCGATCCCTACTCTGTTGCAGCAAGTTGTCCAGGATCACCACGTGGAGGTGTAGAAGTGTCTTGGCAGCTCTGGTCCGTCAAGTTATCTAGGATCACCGGGTGGAGATGTAGGATAATCTTGGCAGGTCAGGTCCGTCAAGTTATCTAGGATCACCACGTGGAGTTATAGGATAGTCTTGGCAGGTCTGGTTCGCCAAGTTATCCAGGACCACCGCGTGGAGGTGTAGAAGAGTCTTGGCAGCTCTGGTCTGCTGACGCTATCAGTCTGCTTTGGATTGCTGACCGTTGCAGCTCATGCACCGCTCAGCATATTGATCCCAGCTGTAAATGAGTAGCTGGCTTGATAATAAGTGCGAAAGACAACGAAGAGACTGGCCGCTCCAAATTATAAAGAATATGTGGTCTAGTATAATTAATTCTGTAACACCTCTTCCTCTACAGCAGTGTCTGCAATGAGACTTTTATTACTGTTGTACAACATATCATCAGGATGTTTATCAGCAATGTTTTTTATTTGTTTTTATTTTACGTGTTTGCCTCACAAGTTTCTACTGGCGGAGGCGTGCCTATTCCACCCCAGACCGTAGTCAATTGGGTGATATTAAGGCCCATAAACCAGTGCTTGGATGTATGTGTGCATCTGTATGTACCTATGCTAGGTTTGTGCACTCTCAGAACCAAGCCCAACCAAAGTGCAATGGAAGGGCCTCACCCTGAGGATGCGTGTGAAAGTTGTGCAAGAGTGTGATTGTTTGACAGAGTAAAATGAAACTGAGTGAGATAAGAAGAGAGAGTCTTCTCAGCAATGCTGTAGTTCACCCAGAGGATTTATATGGCTACAGAGTAAAAGCCGATTTTCCAGCAATCGCCACGCAGAGTGCAAGTTATTATTTTGTAACTGTTCATTTATATTTTTAAAAATCTATATAGTGCATTTGACAATGAATTTAACGATTTCAGATTGCTATATTTTATTCATAAATTGTGAAAATAAGATGCAATTCTCAGACATGCATAATGTATCTGTCCAAGTTTAATTGCCAGTGGTTATCCCTAAGTTACCTTACAAATGTTCAATATGGCTTGGCTTAGTTCGTTCTCAATCTCCCGCTACCAAACCCTGACAAAAGGCTTAAGTAGCAGAATGTAGTCCAGAGAATGGAATGCGTTGTGTCGTTAATTTACAGCGATATTTTCACCTTTCGGTCTAACACATCCGACTATTGGTCGCTGACCGCTGCAATTCATGCACTGCTCTTGATTCCCCAAATGTTCAATGTGAGCGCCGTTTGTTACTCATAAATGTGGGAAGGACAACTAACGTATGGTCAGGCAAAACAAACTGATCAGACATGTTAGTCAGGGTCAAGCAAAACACACTGAACAAGACTCTGACCTCGGCTTTCTTGTAGCTCTTCCTGGAAAAAGCCTGTTTTCATGGCAGCCTGGCTAACAAGGTAAGCGATCGACGTGATCCCCGTAGTAGTGAGTGACATGCATATGAATCCAAGCCCAGCACAACCACCCGGAGAACCCATGTCCACCTTCATCCGCACGTTTGGGATGTGAGGAAAGCTACTGCATCCTGTCAATTAACATCCTTTTAAGGATGCACAAAAGAGTAAACCTACTAATTGTAGGCATTCGAAACAACAACTACAACAACAACCCCACAAATGTCAATTCGGTAATCGAACTCCTTCCAAACGCGTTGCAGCATGTTTTCATCAATGGTTTACAATGCAGTGGTAAAGAGATCTTGTAGTTTACTCACATCTTGTGGGAGTGGTGGTTTGTAGACAATGTCTTCAACATATCTCCATAACAGAAAGTCACATGGTGTGAGGTCTGATGCTCTTGTAGGCTAACGTGGAAGATGCTGATCACTGTTACCTAACTAAACGTAACGTCTTTATACTGGTTTAGAATATTCTGCAGGGTATAAACAACCAGTTTCTTGGACGGTGATTTTGACCGATGTGCGAGTCCATCTTAATAGACTCAAACACAAGAGCTAAGTAGACCCGCGGCAAGCTCTTAACAAACTGCCCGCAGAAAGGTACAAATCACTTCGGCTAATTTTTTACTTGAAGTTTGTCCGGCAGCGTCCGTTAAAACTACACTTTTCGATTTTCAACTGCCAAGGAATTTTTAACCCGCTTGATACTGAATACGGCGGTCCGATCTCACCACAGTGGCATTTTTACCAGAAGATTCTCGTGAAAAACATTTCGATCTCCACCGTGATTCGAACACGTGACTTCCTTTTCGAGACCTCTGGCACCCGAGGCTGACACCTTACTTCCAGATCACTGAGTCCCCTTTTACACGCCCTATCCATCGATGTGACAGTCTTGTTTTCTTCTTCTTCTGCGTTCGCTCTCAATATTCCGCTACCAAGTACTGAAAATGGCTTTGCAAATAGCTTTATGTAGTCCAGAGAACGGAATGCGTGGTGTCGCAAGTTTACAGTTTGACGGCGATATTTGCACCTTTCGGTCCAACACATCCGTCTTCGACAGGGACAGTCTCTCATTAAGGACGTTCCTTACATTATGATGGTAGTGGCATTGAGCTCTGTCGAGTTACAAGATAAAATCGGCACTGTTATGCATATTATGGGATACTTGATCTGAGGTACTGTCGTATTCCTCATGAAAGATGTTGTTATCTGTAAAACCATTTTGAAATGCTTTGTCCTTTTACGGGGATTTGAACGCGTATCCATTTAATCAATATTTTGGCCTTCAAATCTGTAGGGCACCCGCGCCTCTTTTTTTGTTTCCTCGAATTGACACCGGGGTAATTTATTGTTGAGCAAACATCAGACGCACTGTACTCTCGTATATGTGGCAAAAATGAACTAAAACTGGGTTGATCGCGAGGCTAGTTATCTTATCACTTAAAACAAATGGGTTGAGACCGCACCACAGCAAAAGTACGCAAAGTGAGTTGGTACAGGATTCCCAAAAGGCGGTCAAGTATAGTGGTGGTCCTGTACACCTACTGGAGTGAATAAGTACAAGATAAAGAAGTTGATAACGTGCATCTCTGAAGCATACATTAGTTTAACACGTTTTACACAATACGATATTTTACAGTAATTTCTAACGACTGCTCGCATTAAAATTTGTTTTCATTGCCCCTTGACTCAGCCAGTCTGTTCTGGCGATGGATATCGTTGTCGATAGAAGAGCGCAATGTAGGGTGGGGGACATGTGGCTTGAAAGTCTAGTGCCAGCCTTCCTGAAGTTTAGAAAATGGGAAAAAAGAAAGGTGCGAGACATTGCTTATACAAAACGACGTTTCTATGGCAACGATTATAAATTTGCTGCTCGCACACACTCGCTGAAGAATGAGTGGTCGAGTGGTTAAGATGTCGTCTCGCAATCAGAGGGCGCGGTTCCGGACTCAGGTGGTGTTATAACTTAACTTTTTTATGCTGGTTTAAATGTCGCTTCATTAACTGACCCTGCCACCCCTATTTATATCGGCAATGCATTCCAAACTTTCACCACTTTCTGACAAAAAATGTTTTCTTAATATCTAATCTGGACTAAGTTAGGTGTAGTTCTCATCTTTATCATCATCATCAAGTGCCGTTTCTGCAACGGAGGTTGACGGTAATGGATCTCTAGCTGTCTCTGTCTCGGCCAAGCTGGTACACGCAGTCACACTATGTCCCGACCACATTCTGATGCTGTCTGTCAATGTGTACCTCTGTCGCCATTGGGCTCTCTTGCCCTCTACTATGCTCGCCAAAATAACCTTATCATACTGTCATGGCACTTGACATGAATAAAACAATTTATTTTATTCCTCTTTATTTTCTTCAGAAGTGTCTGGCCCACCTGGAGTTGTTCCAGAACCTAATTGTTGGTTTCCGATCTTTCCAAAAAATTCCGTGAAGTTTTTTGAATACACACATTTCAAAGGCTTCAATACGCTTCTTCATTTTCTTTGGCCGAGTCTAGGTTTCTACTCTATACAATAAAACTGAATGCACAGAGCATTTTATGATTCTCAATTTTAAGATCTGAGATATCTGCTTTAACAAAAGCGTATCTCTCATGCTGTTAAATGTATTTTTGACCATTGTCATTTTTTTAATGATCTTCCATTCGCATTTGCCACCAGCTGAAATGTCGGCCAGGGTATACATAACTTGAGACTTGTTCCAGATTTTCTCCATTTATATGGATGAAAGCTTTTGGATTTTTTTGGTGAACACCATAACTTTAGTCTTTTTGATGCTGATTTCCAACCCATATTGCTAACTTTTGCTGGATATGTTATCCATTAAGTTATGTAGATATACTGGATCCTCTGCTATTAACATTGTATCCTCAGCATATCTGGTATTATTGATGCTACCTCCTCCTATACTCAATCCAGGTATGTCATGTATGTCTTTGAAAATCTGCCCTGTTTATACATTAAACAAGCAGGGGGAAAGCACCCACACCTGTCTAACCGCTCCCACCCACCCCTTCCCCCGCCTCCCTCCCCTTATTTAATAGCTATACTAGGTGACGCGTGCTCTCTAGTTCTCAAACATACTGATTGGTCCCAACACAAGTTTATGATAAGTTTGATATCATCACCGTTCAGATTGATATCGTATATCCTAAAATAACGGCGTAACCTCCAAATAACGCCGCGACTGCCAGGGCTAGCGGTTTTAATTACACGGGCCGGTAAATTCCTTTTCCCCTACCCACTTTCTGTTTTCCCCATAAATGAGGTCAAGGGGAAAACGCAGAAATATTTTAATTGGTATGGGACTAGTCGTCTTATCTCTGCTCTTCGGAAAAACGGTACCAACTCATCTCTTGTGAAGTGACACACATAACTAGTTCCAATAGCTGTTGAAAGCCTTTTTGGTAGTAGTACACAGCTGATGCTGCCTTGCAGGATGCCTGTTCACGCAAATAGGGCGCCACTATGTTTTGGCAGAAAGGATACCTGCTGAGTTCATCTGTTAAATCGACACTACACATCCGAGGTATTTCCAACTGTTAAATTCGGGTGGCAGATACGTCGTTCTCAATTAAAGGTAGTCCTTTTAGTTATTGTGGTACGTTTGAGGGAAGAGAGAGCGAAGGAGGGAATGGGGCTGGAGCGGGGGGGGGGAGGGGGGAATTCGATGGATGTCATTTAGAAGTTAGTGGCATGGTCCACACCAAACTTGCAAGAGTTCGTATCCATTAATATGAAAAAGTCGTAACCCTATGGGATACAAACCCATTACAAATGTGTGCTGAAGTTGGTTGCGTTCGTTCTTATGGCATAGTTGCTGTTGTTGTTGTTGTTGAATGCCCACAATGAGTAGGTTTACTCTTTTGTGCGCCCTAAAAAGGACGTTAAGTGGCGGGTTGTCGTAGCTTTCCTCACATTCCGAGCGTGCTGATGAAGATGGATCGGGGTTCTCCAGGCGGTTGTGCTATACTTGGCTTCATATGCGTGTCGCTCACTACTATAGGGATCACGTCGACCGTGACCTTATTAGCCAGACTGCTGTCTTCGACAACAGCCCATTTCCAGGTCAGGTGAGGGTCTTGGCCAGTATATTTCTCCTGACCTGGCTAATATTGTCTGATCAATATGTTTTGCCTGACCAGACGTTAGCATTGTACAACGCACTCTACCATGAGAAGCAAGATGGACAAGAAAAAAATATACAACAATATACAGATAATTGCTTTCTTATTCAATGTGTGAGACAGTCACCAAAGATTTAATCTTAATGTGGAACTTAAAAAAGCAAAGTCAAAATTCGTTGACAACCCTTCATGCCGTAAATTGGTATTAGGCCCATGTTATCTTGGCCAGTGGCACACGTAGAGCATTGTGGTCAGCATACCACAGGCCACCTTCATTGCTTGTTGTTTTTGTATAATGTCGACAGTGTGTTTGTTTACTCTCTCTTGCGCACTTAAATGGAGGGTGGTTGCAGTAGCTTTTCCGAACACGCTGATGAAGGTGACCGGGGTCTTCCCAGCTGTTAACTTAATTTAACTTAACGTCTTTATACTGGTTTAGACGACTCTGCAGAGTATGTATACAATTTGTTTCTTGGAGGGTGGTTAACCGATGTGCGAGTCCTAATAGACGCAAACACTAGATCAAGGAAGACTCGCAGCATGTTAGACGCCATCTGTTCTACCTAACCGTGGACCGGTGTTATGCCATGTCACACAGTTAGTCGCCTCTTACGACATGCGCTCTCTGAGGCAGTGGTGCTATTCTTGTTATTGTCATACACATAGACCCCGGCAGACCACTAGGGTTGAACTGTGTACAACATAGTACAAGATATGTACAATGGCTGGCTTCATCTGGTGGCGCTCAGTATTACGGGAATCACATCGATTCACACCTCGTTAAAATGCCTTAAAAGCAGCCTGTTTCATGGAAGCCTTCGCGAAGAGAGGTGTGGTTCTAATATGTTGCGCTTGATCCTGACACGACGTCCTGGTCAGTAACTGCCAGTCGTTCCATCATACACCTCGAACTGGACCAGTCGTCCCATCATACACCTCGAACTGGACCAGTCGTCCCATCATACACCTTCAAGCTGGACCAATCGTCCCATCATACACCTCGAACTGGACCAGTTGTCCCATCATACACCTCGAACTGGACCAGTCGTCCCATCATACACCTCGAGCTGGACCAGTCGTCCCATCATACACCTTCAAGCTGGACCAGTCGTCCCATCATACACCTCGAACTGGACCAGTTGTCCCATCATACACCTCGAGCTGGACCAGTCGTCCCATCATACACCTTCAAGCTGGACCAGTCGTCCCATCATACACCACGAACTGGACCAGTTGTCCCATCATATACCTCGAGCTGGACCAGTCGTCCCATCATACACCTCGAGCTGGACCAGTCGTCACATCATACACCTCGAGCTGGACCAGTCGTCCCATCATACACCTCGAGCTGGATCAGTCGTCCCATCATACACCCCGAGCTGGACCTGTCGTCCCATCATACACCTCGAGCTGGACCACTCGTGCTTACTAGGTGCGTATGAGAGACATCCCCTGAATACATGTTCTGAATTGCTATAGAGTACAGATCGCGCGAGGACAGGATCCAAATGTGTGTGTGCAGATAGAGGAGCTAACTGGAACCATTAAATTGTGATTAGAATAGTATTAGAGTTGTGAAGTTATATTGTTGCAGAGGTAGACTAAGAATCTGGGTATCATAGATTTGGTGGAACCATCACATACTAGTGCTTAAATCCTCTTAGGTAGCTTTATATATTTATATATATTTATATATATTTAGTCTCGAAGTTCTTTGTATTTTGATGAAATAATGTAAACCATTATTTATGTTAATTGTTGTTGTTTAATGCCTACTCTGAGTAAGTTTACTCTTTTGTGTGCCCTGAAAAGGACGTTAAGTGGCTAGTTGTACTAGTTCTCCTCACATCCCGAGTATGTTGATGGAGGTGGACCGTGGAGCTTCATGTGGTTGTGCTATGCTTGGCTTCATCTGCGTGGCGCTCACTACTACGGGGATCACATCGATCCACATCTCGTCAGATAGGCTGTCTTGAAAACAGTCCGTTTCCAGGGAGAGCTACATGGAAGAGATATTGTGGTTTTGGTCAGTGTTTTGATCCTGAGCGACGTCCTGGTCAGTATTTTGTACCTGACTAGACTGGTGTCTCAGTTCCCATTCATGTTTTTAAATGACATTGTTTTGTCTAAATGGCTCACTATAGTTTGATTGTATTATGTGGTTGAAGTTAACGTCGTACAATCTATGTTGTGAGTTAAAAAAGTCTTAAGTAAAAGCTAACCTACTATATATATTAATTTGGTCCGAGTGACCAGGATATATTTGATAAGATAACTACTCAGCTAAAGCATACCCTGCTACAAGACCAACCAATACATTGATTGACACAGGATACCCTAAACATAAACATGGAGCAGGCAAGTAGACTGAGTGCGGATCCAAATTTCTATCGGATGGCTGTGAGGAGAGCGACGTTCTGTCGAGGACAAGCTACATGATGATGTTGACTATCATTATCTGCCATGGAACCAACAGGGGAAAAGATGCAATGGAAGTCTAAAGAACACAAGGAGGAGAGACCTACAACCCAATACAAAAACTACGATGAGAAGCTGGGAAGAACTGGAGAAAACAGTACTGCACTACGTCTGGTTTATTCTTTTTGTACTCCAATATGATAAAAATAAAGAAGAAGAACAAAGAGGAGAATAATAGGAAGAAGAAGAAGAAGAAGAAGAAAAAGAAGCAGATAGTGAAAAAAAAGAAGAAAAATGAAAATAAGTAGATGAAGAAGAAGGAAACGAAGAAAAAGCGGAATAAGATGAGAAGAAAAATATTAATTTGGAGAAAAGGAAGAAGAAGAAGAAGAAGAAGAAGAAGAAGATAACGAAGAAGAAAAGAAGAAGAAGAATATGATTATGGATAATAATAATAATAAGAAGAAAAAGAATAAGAATATAAATACTAATAATAATAATAACAATAATAATAATAATAATGAGAAAGAAACAAGAAAAGTAAAAAAGAAGACACAAGAAGAAGAACAAGATGAAGAAGAAGAAGTAGAAGAACCTTCGTCAATCGTAAACAGTTTTGTTATTTAATTTATTTTGCAATATACACAACAACTCACCTTATCATGCCTAGCAGGCATGTTGAACTACCTGGCTGTAGAAGAACACTTTAATCAAATGCAGGTATATTGGGGATGTATTGCCTGAGGATATAAATCACACAGATAAAAATGATCCGGATGAAAACAATTGACACATTATTAATAAACCAGTAATGTCATATAATTTTCGCGATAAACCTGGATGTCTCTACAAATTAAGGGTTCATTGAACGCCTCTTTATCTATTTTTGTGTTGTTATGTAATGCCCACAATGAGTTTACTCTTTTTTGCACCTTGAAATAGGAGTTAAGTGGCTGATTGAAGTAGCTTTCTTTACACCACGTGCTGATGGAGGTGGACTGCGCTCTTCCTGGCGGTTATGATATGCTTGGCTTCATTTACGTGACACTCACTACTACGGGGATCACGACGATCCACATCTCGTCAACCAGACTGCCATAAAAACATACTGTTTCCGGGAACAGTACTTGGAAGAGTGATTGAAGTCTTGGTCAGTATGATGTGTCTGCCAGAACTAGGCCAGGGAATGTTACATTCAAGATATATTCTGGTCTTTGTCAGTATATTATGTCTGACCCTGACGCGACGTCCTGGTCAGTATGTTGTGTCTGACCGAACTAGTTCAGGGAATGTTACATTAAAGAGAGATTGGGGTCTTTGTCAGTATATTGTGTCTGACCCTGACGCGACATACTGGTCAGTATGTTGTGCTTGACCCTGACGCGAAGTCCTGGCCGGGTATGTTGTGCATGACCCTGACGCGACGAACTAGCCGGGTATGTTGTGCTTGACCCTGACGCAACGTCCTGGTCAGTATGTTGTGCCTGTCCCTGTCGTGATGCCTGGGTGAGTATGCTACGCCTGAAACTGACGCAACTCACTGGCCACTATGTTGAGCCTGACTCTGACGCGACGTCCTGGTCAGTAAATTGTGACTTTCGGTATTAGTGTCTCAGTTCCCTTAAATATTAAGTGTATTTTAAGAGTTGCTGTTGTTGTTGATGTTGTTGTTGATGTTGTTGTTGATGTTGTTGTTGATGTTGTTGTTGATGTTGTTGTTGATGTTGTTGTTGATGTTGTTGTTGATGTTGTTGTTGTTGATGTTGTTGTTGATGTTGTTGTTGATGTTGTTGTTGATGTTGTTGTTGATGTTGTTGTTGATGTTGTTGTTGATGTTGTTGTTGATGTTGTTGTTGATGTTGTTGTTGATGTTGTTGTTGATGTTGTTGTTGATGTTGTTGTTGATGTTGTTGTTGATGTTGTTGTTGATGTTGTTGTTGCTGTTGTTGTTGATGTTGTTGTTGATGTTGTTGTTGATGTTGTTGTTGATGTTGTTGTTGATGTTGTTGTTGATGTTGTTATTGATGTTGTTGTTGATGTTGTTGTTTTAGGGATGCCCAGAATTGATAGATGTACCTTCTGTGCGCTCTGAAAAGGACGTTCAGTGGCGGTTTGTAGTAGTTTCGTTACATCCCAAGCATACCTGATGAAGGTGGTCCGCGGTACTCCAGGGGGTTGTGCTGTGCTAGGTTTCATCTGCGAGTCGCTCACTACTACAGGGATTACGCCAATCCCTCACATTGTTAGCCAGACTGGCGTGAAAATCAGCCTGCTTGTAACGAGGACTACAGGAACATTAAGGTGAAAGTCATTGCCAGTATATATTACCTGACCCTGACTAATATGGCTGATCAGAATATATTACCCGACCCTGACTAACATAGCTGATCAGAATATATTACCTGACCCTGACTAACATGGCTGATCAGTATATATTACCTGACCCTGACTAACATAGCTGATCAGAATAAATTACCTGACCCTGACTAACATGACTGATCAGTATATATTACCTGACCCTGACTAACATGGCTGATCAGAATATATTACCTGACCCTGACTAACATGACTGATCAGTAAATATTACCTAATCCTGACTAACATGGCTGATCAGAATATATTACCTGACCCTGACTAACATGACTGATCAGAATATATTACCTGACCCTGACTAACATGGCTGATCAGTATATTTTGCCTAACCAGACATTAGCCTTCCTCCCCAATATTGTTTTTGATGACACTTGCACTTGAGTTAGGTAATCTTCTCGACTTTCTTTTCTGGTGGGTTGCAATGACTCCAAACACACACCACCTATTTGAGAAGGTAGACCTCGTTACCCCTGGCGTTACCCCTCTCAGAAAGCTTACCACTATGGGGATCACTATGCCGATCCCCACCGCATTAGTCAAACTGCCATAAAACATCCTGTTTCTATGGGGAACTGCATGGAAATGAGATGGCATCTTGGTCAGTATATTCAACTGACCCTCAGTAACAAAGTGAGATTAGTAAGTTTTTCCTGACCAGATGATATGTTTGTCTCCCCTTGAGTGAACATAAAGAGCCATTTATTTCCAGTTTACTTCATAATAAAATAGTTTCAACGTTGTCTTAATAAGGTCGGGACAGAAGATCTAATGAAGATATTAAGACAAGACTCGAAAAGGCTACACCCGACGTGTCAAGATTAAATGTAGTACGCAAAAGCAACATCAGCACTGTTGTGGAAGTTACACAAATCGTTAGTGAAGTTTACGAATGTGAGAGCTGGACACTAACTACTTATATGGAAAGAAGAATGAAATCAAGTCAAGTCATCCCGTAACCGGTGAGGTTGTTAGGGCACATATGAAGACACCCCCCAAACTCCACGCCACGCCTCTCTGTCAGCAGCCGTAGATTTGTCCATTCTCTTACCTTGTCCCTCCCATCTCACCTTTTCTTCGTCCACCTTGCACCTTTCCGTGCAGGAGGATCGTATTTGCAAGACCGTTTGATCTCTATTTGTGACCGTGTCAAGTGAGTTTCCGTTTTTTGACCGTAGCCATAAGGTCTTGGTCATTTTGCTGTTATAATTCTTTTAAGTATTTCCCCAAACAAGATATGCTCTCACAAGAAGGAT
The DNA here is from genome assembly GCA_036924085.1 of Ariolimax columbianus. Taxonomy (NCBI): domain Eukaryota; kingdom Metazoa; phylum Mollusca; class Gastropoda; order Stylommatophora; family Arionidae; genus Ariolimax; species Ariolimax columbianus. The sequence continues at coordinate 44,224,655 of JAVGWX010000006.1, forward strand.
ACAAGCTTTTTAATATAAAAGCTGAAGAAGAATTTTAGGTTTTTCTTATAAAGAGCATAAAAAATGATTATGTAAGAGGAAAAAATACAGCTTCCCTGGCCGGTCAACTGGAACCACTTCTGTCAATAATGAAACGTTGAAACATGTATGGTCTGCGCATGTAACGAGACTGTCTCAATCTCAAAAATAGATTTAAGGGAAACAGTTGATGGCGGAAGGAAGAGAGGAGAACAAAGAAAGTCGTGGATTGATATCATAAAGAATGGACAGTACATGATTTTTTACATACTAGTTCGAAGGGATGAGGATAGAGAGGACTTCATGGGTTAATGTTTTCACATTTGCACCGGTACGACAGTAATGGTTTACGGATTGATTGATTGGTCGATTCAATGATTGAATAATGGAACGAAATATATACATAGACATTTTGTTCGAAGTAGTTCTTACTGAGTTGAGTTAGCTCTTGGCGAATTTTATGGGGTATCAGGTTACAGTGGCTCTTCATACATGACGATTTGTGCTTGATAAGCACCAGACCAGGCTCAACCTATATGTAGTGCTATGCGGGGTTCATCTGCAAGCTGACCACCATGAGGAACACAATGTTGATCCCTACCTCGGTGACCAGGCTGCTGTGACACAGTGTATTTCTAGGAGCACGAATGAGGACGTGAGGTCGGGGTCTTGATCTTTATATTTCACGTCACCCAGATTACTCTTCGCAACCAGACAGACAAATGGGCACAATGGTAATCTAAATTAACACGCAGATAGAAAAACTGACTGACTCACCGACGGACGCACAAACAGACGGACAAATGGAGGAACAAACGCACATACTTTTAAACAAAAAGAAAGATAAATAACAATATTGACAGACAGACAGACAGACCTACCGACAGATAGAAAAAGAAGGAGAGACAAAGACAGACAAACAGACATGTTAGGTAAATAGCTAGCTAGCTAGATAGATAGATAGATAGATTGATAGATAGAAAGATAGATAGATAGTTAGATAGATAGATAGATAGATAGATAGATAGATAGATAGATAGATAGATAGATAGATAGATAGATAGATAGATAGATAGATAGATGGATAGATAGATATATGGATAGATGGACGGATGGATGGATGGATGGATAGATAGATGGATGGATGGGTGGATGGATGGATGGATGGATGGGTGGATGGATTGATGGATGGATGGATGGATAGATAGATAGATAGATAAATAGAAAGATAGATAGATAGATGGATAGATAGATAGATAGATAGATAGATAAATAGATAGATAGATAGATAGATAGATAGATAGATAGATAGATAGATAGATAGATAGATAGATAGATAGATAGATAGATAGATAGATAGATTAAAGTAGCAATCGTCTTTTGGTCTCAAGACAGGTGAGACAGGCGCTTAGTCCTGTCGGAGAAACTCAGAGATCTTGTGAACACGTTATCCACGTTAAACATCGAAAATAGAAAACTGTTTCCCGGTTTCTGGACAGAACGAATAAAAGTAATGAAGTTCCTACCCAACTAGGGTTTGCATGAAAGCCAGAAGGAGTCGGCTTCTTTATCATACATAGAGACAATATCTGCACACTTCTATATATAAAGAAACCACACCATCACTGGGGTAGAATAGGAATAACAAAGTGAGAAGCGAAGTACAAATGGAAGGTGCAGCGGAAGAATTACTATTCATGTGCACAGACCTCCCAGAAGCGGTTATTGCACCCTTATAGTGGACCAATTTTATTTGTCTTTCATTTAGCTAGCAAATATCGTGGGAAGCTAGGAACAAACCACCTGATCAAATATGAACTTCCGTTGGTAACAATGACCCTGACAATGTTTGCGAATTTTTTATCACCTGAGAAGTGTCAGTTACATTTTCATGTTTGTATTTGTTTAATATTTTATCTACTGAAAAAATGTTAGACCGATCAGTCCCCATCCACGATATCCTCATCCTCCTAAACATTATTACCATCATCATCATCATCACTTGTTGATCAGCCCTAAGACTTGTAAAACTGCCTCAGCTTGTCTCTCCATTTCAATCTATTATCTGCAGCTCTGTTCATTTCAGCATAAATTCGTACTTTAATGTCCCTGCATGCCTGAGATGTGAAGGTGAGTCTTGATCGCCCTGTAGATGACTTTCCTGTCGGATATATTGTCTGCCATGCAACTGAATTTTCGTTTTTGTATAAGGTTTTAATATTTGTCTTTGTGTGCCTACCTGAGCGAGCACAATGCTATTGTATCTTCTTCCTGTCCAACTTCAGTATTCCATTATACAGAAGCAGCACATTCCAAACGCTTCCAAGCTTTTTTCATCTATCATTGCAAGAGACCGTGTTTCACCGCCATACGGTGTAATTGCCCATACATGAGTAGCGATTAATGCTTTTATCGGTTCTATCCGGATATTCTTTGAGGTTAGATATTTCTACTTTTCTTTGAAAACCGTTTAATCCTATGCAATTCTTGTCTTAATTTGTCTTACTGGATCATCATAAGTAAACTTCTGCACTGGTTCGATTATTTCTCCATTGATGACTATAATCATTTGACTATGTTGCTAGTCTATTTCAAGTCTTTGTCTTCAATGTGTTCATTTTCATGTCAAACTCTTTGCCCACGATGGTTGAGGTTGTATTACACACTTCAAACATTGTAAGTAACAGAAGAAATGAAACATGTTGTATCTGATTTAGAAACACACACTAAAAGACATTAGTGAAGTCTTCAACAAAATACATTCAACTGTTTAAATCAAAGTAACTGGAAATAATGCACATTACACAAACATTAACTTAATTCAATGTCTTTATACTGGTTTAGAGGACTGTGCAGAGTCTGTATACAACCAGTTTAATTTATATATCCTTGCCAAACAGCTATGCAGATCGAATCTATTCTTAAATACATTAATTGTCCTTGTCTCCACTACTTCCTTTGGCAATACATTCAAAACATTCACCCCTCTCTAATTAACAAAAGATTTCCTAATATCTAATCTTGACCTTTCTTAAGTTAATTTGTAGCTATGTCCATTTGTTCGTGTATGTGGTTGTATTTTGAAAAACGTGTTATAGTCTAATTTATCCTTTCCTGTGATTATCTTATAAACCTGTATTAAATTTCCTCGAATTCTTCTCATTTCTAGAAACCTTAGACCGGTTTTTCTGAATATTTTCTCATAACTGAATTTATGCAATTCCACTATCAGCTATGTAGCTCCTCTTTGTATCCTTTCCAACTTTGCAAATTTTGAAATTATAGTTTGCCTTTTATTTTTATTTTTCGTTAACATTATTTCTCTATTCCTCAAGGCGATGTGCATTGCACTACGGTTTTTATTTTCCACCTGTCCGCCCAGTGCATCCAACTTCTACATGGATTTTAGGTAAGGGTCTGCTTCCTCCTGCATTTTCTAATGGTTTGCTTCCCCGGGGTAACGGCCGGTGCTGTGATGGGGATCGAATCCAGCACCTTCAGATTGTGAGCCGTGTCACTTAACCACTTGACTACACCGTCCCCTTAGTTTCTCACTTGGAAGTGGTGTTATCTTTCAAGTTATCACATGTTCACCGTTTAATTTTTAGCTTCAAAATTTGCATCGAAACAATCGAAACAATTAAGGTCCGTACGGTTTTGTTTCCGTTACATGATCACGAAATAACACATCGAATGATTGGACAACATAGTTTCAGTAGTTTAAGTTACAATTTAAAAACAGAATAACTTTAAACGATTAGCAGCCAGAACACGACTATTTAGAAGGATAATAGTTCCAAAGTATATAGTTATTCAGATTCCCAGTCGGAGCTATTACATGAAGAACAAGTGGTACCAGAAAGATGAGCAGGTCACGAGAGAGACTGCATATGATAATCACTAGAGAGGGCGCCATAATGTGTCTCAACATACTAGGAACTACAACGAGTGGCATCAACCCGATATACCTGGAAGGATTGCGTTCTGCATTATGCGCTGTGTTTGGCGCTGAAAGAACATTGATAGAGGATAGCTTGTCCTCCACTTAATAACGTAGCATCCGGCTCCTGTTCGGATAACGGCTGTCTGTTTAATGTGTTCGCTCTACGTATTGTGCTGGTTGTCGTGTCCTTTGCTTTTGATTCTTTTGAGCTTTGTTAGATGTTTTATGTCGTGTTTTGTCCCCTACGAAGGCCGTGTAGCTGTAACGTGGGTTTCGTATTGTTACTGTCCCTGTGTGGGACATTCGCATTAGTTAAAGAAAGTAGCATGTCCTTTGCAGCACGGCGCTCTTACAACTGTCGACCTATTTGTCTGTGATACGTTTCTTAGCAGGTGTACAGTACGGTATGTTGCCATTACTTCCCGTACGTGGAGAAGCGATCGTACAAAGAAAAAACGTATGTCTTCTAATCCGGACAAGGTGAAATTGGTGTCAATTACGATGGGATTTTGAAACAGACATTTCACCCCTATACATATTTAAATATATACAAGATATATATATATATGAAATTACCGTCAACCGTATATATATATATATATATATATATATATATATATATATGGCTTGGCTGGCTTGGCTTCATTCATTCTCAATCTCCCACTACGAAACAATGAAAGGGCTTAAGTAGTAGAATGTAGTCCAGAGAACGGAATGCGTTGTGTCGTAGTTTACAGCATGACTGCGATATTTGCACTTTTCGGTCCAACACATCCGACTTCAGCAAGCATTTTTTTAGTACCAGGTTAGCATTCCCTCTTCGATCCCTTCTCCTTAGCCAGTCTGCCCTGCTGCAGCTTGTTATCCAGGATCACCACGTGGAGGTGAAGAAGGGTCTTGGCATGTCTTGTTCGCTGACCCTGACGCCAGCAGTCAGCTTTGTGTCGCTGACGGCTGCAGTACTTCTCGGAATCTTTATCCCAAATAAAATCGAGTGAAAATGTTTTTTTTAATGATTCTATTAAGTGAGAAGGGAGGTAAAAACAATTTATAAAACATATTACTAATCAGAGTTAGTTCCCCGATATTTGAAGATTGATGTCTGTGATAATTCCAGACCTTGGTTTTGTGCTGGTGTAATAATTTAAAATTTAAGTTAGACACACAGCAGCCTGTGCTGTATATGATATAGTGTTAGAGATTTAATTGTACTAGGTCTCTGTTATTTATGAGGGGGAGGGCCATTTACATTCGTACTGTTTTACTTTTCCTAATGATAAACAAAGAACATATTTACAGCTGTGTCAATTGCAGCATGTCGATATCGGGAATCGATTTCTATAAAAACGGCAAAGATTCAGCAGTGATCGAGATAGCAGCCAGGGACTAATATGTAGCTGCTTCCATCAGGGTCAGCGATTCATGCTTGCGAGACCTTTTTTTTTGTTTCGAAGCGGCAGCCCTGGAAACAGACTACAACCATGCAGTCTGGCTAAGATAAAAAGAACAGAAGAGTGGAGACAAACGAGGTCCCAGAAAGTGGTGTGCTGAAGACAATGTGTCGGATCGAATGGAGCAGGTACAACAACCTGGAAGTAAACTGAAAGACACAACGTCTTTGTCGGGATAGAAGAATACGAAGAAGTAGAGGAAGACAAAGAAGCAGAAAAAAGAAGGCTATGATGATGATGATAATGAAGAATAAGAAAATGAAGATGATGAAGAAGTAGAAGAATAAGAAGATAATTATGATGACAATCATAAAGAAGAAGAAAAAGAAGAAGAAAAAGAAGAAGTAGAAGAAGAAGAGGTTACTGTTTGCGAATGCACATAATTAGTAGGTTACTCTTTTGTGCGCCCTGAAAAGGACGTTAAGTGGCGGGTTGCAGTAGCTTTCCTCACATCCCGAGTGTGCGGATGAAGTTGGACCTTGGTCCTCCAGGCAGCTGTTCTATACTTGGTTTCATCAGCGTGTCGCTCACTACTACGGAAATCACTTCGATCCCTCACCTCGTTAGCCAGGCTGCCATGAAAACAGCCCGTTTCTATGAAGGGCTACTAGGAGGCCGAGGTGGGTCTTGGTCAGTATGTTTGTCTTGACCGTGACTTACATATCTGATCTGAATATTTTGCCTGATCAGACGTTAGTCTTCCTCCCCAGAAGAAGAGGTAGAAGAAGTGGATCAACAAGAATAAGAACAAGAAGAAGAATTTGAAGAAAAGAAGAAGAAGAATATTAATAAATGTAAAATATTAATAATAATAATAATAATAATAATAATAATAAGAAGAAGAAGAAGAAGCAGAAGAAGAAGACGAATGAGAAGAAGAAGAAGCAGAAGAAAAAAAAGAAGTAGACGAACTTTTAATAATATGTAAGAGGTATTAATAGCCCAGGTTATATTGGGAATTCCCCTAGTGAATTCCCTGACCTATGGCCTTCTAAAGTTGGCCCTCACTCCATATCAGGTACGAAAGAATAGCAGTACTACACCCACTGTGTACATCATATCAGGCTGCTAAGTAGGGTTCTGGGTGTAAAGGCGCGTGCCACAGAAACAACTTCTAGAATAACACGTACATGATTTTACACAGACTTACTGCAATGTAGATCATTACACTTGTTACCTTCATGCTCTCTACGCAGTGAAATAGCGTATGATGATGGTATATGTCTTTGCCTCATATCATTAGCCTGATCGAACAGGCGCGTACACTTGCACATATAATTAATGACGTCATATCCGATAACTTTAACTTGATTGATCGATTTTCACACTGTCATTAGGATAAGTGGGATTGGCTTCGATTATTAACCCAACCGACCAGGTTCAAATTATGTTTTCTTTTCGGTTATATGTTACCGAGATGTCGTGGTTGTTGTTTTTTTCTTCATGGAATGACCGCTTCTTGGAGTTGACCCAGCTGTAAATGGGTACCTGACGTATCACACTTTTAGCAATGAAAGGGACCGAGTACACACGTGTAAAGAAGTCTGTTCTATGAGCCCTTTTTGGGATCAAGATGATAACCAGTGCATGAGCTGAAGGTGTCAGCGACCAATAGCAGAGTGCTAGCGCCAGGACAACCAAACCAGATCAGTCAAGACCCTTCTACACTTCCACGCGGTGAGCCTGGATAAAATGTTGCATCAGAGCAGGCTGGATTATGAGAAGGGACTGAAGATGGAAGGCTAACCAAAATACTCAACAATGCATTTTGAAGTCGGATGTGTTGAACCGTAAGGTGCAAATATTGCAGTCAAGCTGTAAACTATGACACAACGCATTCTGTTATCTTGACATCTTGCTACTTGCAAAGCCCTTTGCAGGGCATGTTAGCGGAAGATCGAGAACGAACGAAGAAAAAGAAGACGGTTAAGAAGAAGAAGAAGAAGAAGACGAAGAAGAAGTCATTTTCCAATTTGTCCTTCCGGCCCATGGAGTATAGATCTGACACTGCATTTGGTTCATTAACTTAAATATGTTTAAAGGAAGCCTGTATCCTATTAATGATAATGACGTTTTTGAAGCACTCGTTTCCATTGATGAGGTTGTCTACTGGGACGGATGTTAGGGTCAGGTAAAACATATCCATCAAGACCTTTACCTCAAGTTGTTGGAAACAGGGTGTGAAATAGAATTCTGGTCATTTCCACAATGGTAAGCCGACTGAGAAGTTTCACATTGTACTACAGCCAGGAGTACACTGCTTCACCTTCTCAAGTACGTTTCTCTATGTTTATAGAACAACTGTAAAAATCTAACCAAGTGATTTGTACCTTTCCCCAAGTGGTTTATTAAGAGCAGCTATAGATGGCTCCTAACTGGTCTACTTAGCTCTAGTGTTTGAGTATATTAAGATGGACTCTCACATCAGAAAAAAACCACCCTAAAAGAAACTGGTTGTATACAGACTCTGTAGAGCCTTCTAAACCAGTATAAAGAAGTTAAGTTAAGTGGGGGATGCGGGTGGTTGGGATAGAGGGTACAGGCTCTCAAAATAGGTGATAAAATCTATCTATCTATCTATCTATCTATCTATCTATCTATCTATCTATCTATCTATCCTTCCATCCATCCATCGAACGTCCGTCCGTCGATTTTTGTCGATTTCCAACTGCCAAGTTTTAATACCACTGCACACGGATGTCTGATCTAACTACTCAATTTGTACTGGATGATCTACATGAAAAAAATCCAGGTTTCCACTGTGATTTGAACCCACGACCTCCAGCACACGAGGCGAATACATTACCTCGACACCACTAGGTCACACCTAGATAATGAATCCCATAGCAAAAACTGCAGTGAGTGTTGAATGAAGTGCCAGAGTCTTCATAGTGCTCAGTCACAGTTCGTGCAAGGTGGGGAGGTAAGAGGTGATTTGGGGGGGGGGGGGGGAGGAGAGTGGCTAGTTCGCTGCCTTACTTTCCCTAACCGTAGAAGGTATGGTACCAATTTACAAATATAAATCTTTAAACAGCTGAGTCGACTGATGTATCTGTAACTCACGAAGAGGTCATATGTTTACCAGTTGTGGATTCAGGAGCAAGTAGGTAAAATATTATACTGGTCAACAACGGGTGATGCTTATTATCAACTCAACACATCGACCAGGTAGTAATCTTTAGACTCCGGAGATCCAAGAGATGCTGTAGGGAAGTGCTCAGAGCCTCAAGTCGACTGATGTCTTAGTTAGAATCACTTAAGTCGAGGTTTGAAGACGAACGACGAAAAAGACTCTGCAGAGGTCACACCAGATTGAGAAACCATCTATTTGACATTATAAATAGGACAAAATAACGAATATGTCTGTGATTCTGTTAACATAACTTATTCATTGCGTGCAAAACTTTGGCTCTTGTCAATGGTTCTTTAACGACAAATTTGTGCCAATGGTGGTGAGATGTTTGCGTCGAAACCACGGCATTTCGTATCTAGATCGACGCAGTTTGGGACACCGTTATGAGAGAGGTCGGCCAATATAAAGACCTATTGGCTATGGTGAAAGCACGCAAGCTCACCTGGTATGGGCATGTTTCAAGATAGTCTGGGTTGGCCAAGACGGTCATCCAAGATACTGTGCCTGGGAAGCGTAAGAGAGGGCGGCAGAAAAAGATGGGAAGACAACAACAGAGACTGGACGGGAAGGTCCAAAACTAGAACAAATATCCTGTCACAAAACCCATTCGAGTGGCGGGAACTGATCCAACAATCTGCAGTATTTAGGCCCCAATGAACTTTCAGGCTACGGGACTTATGATGATGATGATGAAACTTTACAGACCACGCTAGACTAAGAAACCATCTATTCGACATGATAAAGATAGAGAAACAATGATGAATAATGTCTGTGATTCTGTTCAAATAACTAATAAACATTACCATAATTATCACGATCGTCTTCTATCCATTTGAGTCGGTAGAGGATGTGGGCGGTGCAGTTCTCTTTAGTGTGCCATACGCCTCGTCGACGTTGTTGTCATTCCTTGTTTCTTCAGTGTCTCACTGACACCTTCTATCCATCATTGTCTTGGTCTTCTTCTTGCCATAGAACGCTGTTTTCTGCTGTTGTTGTTACGAGCAGTAGGTAACGAGGGTTGCATTCTTGTTAGTTGTTAAAACCATGTTATTGTTTGCCTTTCGATGTTTTCCATACATGGTGTTGCACCCATCTTCTGTCTGATTACTTCGTTTCGTACTATGTCCAATATTATCACCCCTACAGCCTTGTGACCCCGACAGCCTTTCTCAAACACCTCATTTCGCAAACCATAATTTGTCTTCCTTGTGTCTTGGTGACTGTCCATGTCTGACATGGTAGCAGATAGTTGGTATAAAAATACTATTTATCAGCTGCCTGTCTCCACTGGAATATATTTGTGTCTATAAAATGCTAAACATATTTTACAAAGTTATAAAATATGGATGGATCAGAGAAACGACATATGACCATCCTGATTACTATTCCTGGACAAACTCTATAGGGAAATCAATAACTTCTTGCTGTAGGCTGCTTTCTTTGGATATGTTCAAGTTCATTTCTGAAATCGTTCGCACATATAGAAGATAGAAAGAAAAACAAAGAAAGGAAGAAAGAAAAAATAAGAAAACACGACGAAAGAAAAAAATAAAAAGAAAGAAAGAAAGAAAAATAAAAAGACAGAAACAACGAAAAAAGACAGAACGACAGAAAAAGAGAAGGAAAGAAAGAACGGAAAAAGAAAGAACGAGATAAAGACAGATAAAGAAAAAAAGAAAGAAAGAAGAAGAGGATAAAGAACAAAGAAAAACAGGTGAAAAGAAAGAAAAACGAAATTTAAGAAGAAGAAAAGAAAGAAAGAAAGAAAGAAATCAATGAATAAAAAAAACAAAGAAAGTAAAGAAAACAAGTAAAAGATGTATGAGGTATTGCTTTCAGAGATCTTTCAAACAAAGAAGGCTACTCTCTGTCCTTTGCCACTGTGGAGATTTGCAAAGCCACGAGTTTGAAGAGCCTTTAACCCTACCGACAAGGGGAGGAAGACTAACGTCTGGTCAGGTAAAATATATTGATCAGACATGTTAGTCAGGGTCAGGTAAAATATACTGTTCAGACATGTTAGTCAGGGTCAGGTAAAATATACTGATCAGACATGTTAGTAAGGGTCGGGTAAAATATACTGATCAGACATGTTTAGTCAGGGTCAGGTAAAATATACTGTTCAGACATGTTAGTCAGGGTCAGGTAAAATATACTGATCAGACATGTTAGTCAGGGTCAGGTAAAATATACTGATCAGACATGTTAGTCAGGGTCGGGTAAAATATACTGATCAGACATGTTAGTAAGGGTCAGGCAAAATATACTGATCAAGCATGTTAGTCAGGGTCAGGGAAAATATACTGATCAGTCATGTTTGTCATGGTCAGGCAAAATATACTGATCAGACATGTTTGTCAGGGTCAGGTAAACAAAAGTTTGGCCAAGACCTCACCTCGGCTTCCCAGTAACCCTCCCTGGAAACGGACTGTTTTCATGGCAGCCTGGCTAACGAGGTAAGGGTTCGATGTAATCCCCGTAATAGTGACTGACACGCAGATGAAGCAAAGCATATCACAACAACTTGCGGGATCTCTGTCCACATTCATGAACACGCTCAGGATGTGAGCTAAGCTACGCAACCCGTCAATTAACGTTCTTTTCATGGAGCACACAAGAGTAGACATATTCATTGTGGGCATTCCCAAACACAACCCTAGCGACATGAAATATATGGACTACGCAGTTGAGATAAAACGCATTACAATTGGAGATTACAATGACACGATTTGATGAGTAGATACGGAACGCCTGTGGTGCAAGGCGGGGAAAGTGTGTGCTTTTCTGTGTCAGTTATCTATACTAGGTAAAAGACATACATTTTCTCAATCATCTTTATTGTTATTATTATCATTATAATTATTAATCATCATCATGTAGCATATCCTTTGTAGAACGTCGCTCCCATCAGTCTGTCTGAAAGAAACTCGTTCTCTTGCCAAAACTCCAGCCTCCGCTACATTCATACTCAGGCATTCCTGGATATCTTGGTGCCATCGTCTTCTTGGTCTACCCCTTCCTCTTTTGCCTGGTACCATACCTTTCATCACCGTTCTCTCAAGACCGTTGTGTCTCTTGATTTGACCAAAGTATTTGCATTTTCTAGCCAAAATGGAATTGATAAACCAGTTCTCCTCTATGCTCAACTCCTGACGAATGTCTACATTTGTTTTTTTCTCTGTCCAGGGTATTTTGAGGATCTTTCTGTAACATTTTGACTCGAAGGATTCGATTCTTTGTCTAGAAGTTTTGACAATCGTCCATGATTCACAGCCATAAGCTGCCACAGGAAAAACACAGGCTCTCAAGACCTGTACTTTTATCATTTTGTTGGTGCTCTGCCCTAATTTCATCAGGCTGTTCATCAGGCCATAGCTAGTCTGCTTCTGATTTCTTTCGAGCAATCGTCATTTGTATCGATTCTGGAGCCCAGATATTCAAAATGTGTATTAATATTATATTATTATTATTACCCAATTAACTATAACGACACACCAAAAGACGATATCTGTCTTAGTACGGGCACATATCGAAAAGCCGTCTCTCAGGTGACGTGGTCAGCCTATCCCACGATATTCCACTCCGTCAGATCCTGCACCGCGCTCTCAAAATCAAGAGTGGGGGTAAGGCCATGCCCCATATGAAAGTCTGGGGTGGAAAGATGTGTGCCTTTGCCAGTAAAAGTAAAGTAAAGTAAAGTAAGGTAACCCATAGCATTACTGCCGTATGGGTGTGAGGTGATCTCTTATCCCTCGCCGCTTTTACTTCTCGGACTGAACTTGTAGCCCATTTAAGGCTGGGTCGACCCGGGAGCCATTACGGTCTGAAAAAAACATTACCGAGTCAACTGGGGAATGACCACTCAGATGCGAAGCCAGAGCGCTAACTACTGTGCTAGGCAGCTCCACCAGTACTTCGCCAGTAGAATCCATAAAAACAAACCTAATTTTGTTTTTTTTAATGATCGTTCAGCTTTCAAGACCATACAAACGAATTAGGATGATATGGTTTATAGAGGCGCAGCTTGGACTCTAGAAAAAGACTCTGCTGAGACCTTGCGCAGGAAGTTGATAGATGACGCAGCAATGCCAATTGTCAGAGGAATGTCTGGTTTGCTACGCACACCATACGTCTGCCTGCTGCCCAGGAAAATGAAGTCCTAGGTGGAATTGATGTGATTATTGTTGAAAATTATTCCCGTCGCATACAGACCACTGCCAAGATTTGGAATGTTCATTTTTTGCTCATGAAATGCACATGTCAAGGTACGAAGCTGAATATTTTAAGTCTTCGCAGAATTTGTCAAGGCTTGAGAGCCTAAAATTTGAATGAGGACCAGGGACGGTGTGGCCTAGTGGTAGTGACACGGCTCACAAACCGAAGCTGCTGGGTTCGACCCCCATCACAGCACCGGCAGTTACCCCGGGGAAGCAAACCCTTAGAAATTTAAGGAGGAAGCAGACCCTTACATTAAATGAATTCTGAAGTCGGATGCACTGGGTG
>JAVGWX010000006.1:44242702-44285202 GCA_036924085.1 Ariolimax columbianus
GTTGTTGCTGCTATTGTTGCTGCTGTTGTTGTTGCTGCTGTTGTTGTTTCTACTGTTGTTGTTGCTGCTGTTGTTGCTGCTGTTGTTTCTGCTGTTGTTTCTACTGTTGTTGTTGCTGCTGTTGTTTCTACTGTTGTTGCTGCTATGGTTGCTGCTGTTGTTGTTGCTACTGTTGTTGCTACTGTTGTTGCTGCTATTGTTGCTGCTGTTGTTGTTGCTGCTGTTGTTGTTTCTACTGTTGTTGTTGCTGCTGTTGTTGCTGCTGTTGTTGCTGCTGTTATTGCGGCTGTTGTTGTTTCTACTGTTGTTGCTGCTATTGTTTCTACTGTTGTTGCTGCTATTGTTGTTTCTACGGTTGTTGTTGCTGCTGTTGTTGCTGCTGCTCTTGTTTCTACTGTTGTTGCTGCTATTGTTGCTGCTGTTGTTGTTGCTACTGTTGTTGCTACTGTTGTTGCTGCTATTGTTGCTGCTGTTGTTGTTGCTGCTGTTGTTGCTGCTGTTGTTGCTGCTATTGTTTCTACTGTTGTTGCTGCTGTTGTTGCTGCTGTTGTTGTTTCTACTGTTGTTGCTGCTATTGTTTCTACTGTTGTTGCTGCTGTTGTTGCTGCTGTTGTTTCTGCTGTTGTTGCTGCTATTGTTTCTACTGTGGTTGCTGCTGTTGTTGCTGCTGTTGTTGTTTCTACTGTTGTTGCTGCTATTGTTTCTACTGTTGTTGCTGCTGTTGTTTCTACTGTTGTTGCTGCTATTTTTGCTGTTGTTGTTTCTACTGTTGTTGCTGCTATTGTTGCTGCTGTTGTTTTTGCTGTTGTTGTTGTTGCTGTTGTTGTTGCTGTTGTTGCTGCTGTTGTTGCTACTGTTGTTGCTGCTATTGTTGCTTCTGTTGTTGTTGCTGTTGTTGTTGTTGCTGTTGTTGTTGCTGTTGTTGCTGCTGTTGTTGCTACTGTTGTTGCTGCTGTTGTTGTTGCTGTTGTTGTTGCTGTTGTTGCTGCTGTTGTTGCTACTGTTGTTGCTGCTGTTGTTGTTGCTGTTGTTGTTGCTGTTGTTGCTGCTATTGTTTCTACTGTTGTTGCTGCTGTTGTTGCTGCTATTGTTTCTACTGTTGTTGCTGCTGTTGTTGCTGCTGTTGTTGTTTCTACTGTTGTTGCTGCTATTGTTTCTACTGTTGTTGCTGCTATTGTTGCTGTTGTTGTTTCTACTGTTGTTGCTGCTATTGTTGCTGCTGTTGTTGTTGCTGTTGTTGTTGCTGTTGTTGCTGCTGTTGTTGCTACTGTTGTTGCTGCTGTTGTTGCTGCTGTTGTTGTTCCTGCTGTTGTTGCTGTTGTTGCTGCTGTTGTTTTGTTGCCTCTGTTGTTGCTGCTGTTGTTGTTGCTCCTGTTGTTGTTGCTGTTGTTGTTGTTGTTAAATACTCACTATGGTAAGTTTTTGCTCTTATATACACTGACAAGGGCGCTAAATGGCGGGTTTCTGATGCTTTCTTCCCATACCTAGTGTGCTGATGAAGATGGAACAGGCTCCACCCTGATGATGTGCTATATTTGGCTTCGTCTGCGTGGTGGTCACTACTACGAGGATCACGTTGACCACATTGTGTTATCCAGAGTGCCTTGAAAACATGTTTCCAGGTAACGCTATATAGAGTTGAGGTGGGGTCTCGGCCAGTGTGTTATGTCTGATAGGACTATAGTCTCGAGTCTCCAAAAATATGTAATTAAACACAATCAAATTCAAGTTGAAGGTAATGTGAAAGTAAGAGCTGACGTTGAGTACAAATTGTTAGCGACGTTAGAGAGCGAGCTGTCAGATTGATGAGCGGGATCAAGATGCTGAGCAGCGCATTAGCTGCAGTGGTTAGCGATCCTTAGCTGACTGCTAACATCAGGGCCAGCGAACCAAAGCTGCTAAGACCCTTCTACACCTCCACGCGGTGATCCTGGATAACAGGATGCAGCAGGGCAGACTGGCTAAGGAGAAGGGATCGAAGAGGGAATGCTAACCCAGTACTCACAAAATGCTTGCTGAAGTCGGATGTGTTGGATCGAAAGGTGCAAAATTTCGCAGCCAATCTGTAAACTACGACACAACGCATTCCGTTCTCTGGACTACATTCTGCTACTTACCCGTTCAGGGTTTGGTAGTGGGAGATTGAGAACGAAGAAGAAGAAGAAGAAGAAGAAGAAGAAGAAGAAGAAGAAGAAGAAGAAGAAGATTGATAAGCGTAGCTAAACAATGCTTTTCCTGGCAACATCTCTGGCAACTGTATTCCTTTTGTTCCCCATTAAAGTTGGTTATACGGAAGACCGTATAATTTGGCATAAAACAAACAATGAACTAAAACTTAAGATCCTAAAAACATGCCTTTTTCTTGTGACACTCTATAGATATGAAACACGAACGATTACAAAACCACTAAGACACAGTGCAACAGAAGAGTCCTGAAAATTCAATGGACAAAGAAAGAAAGAAACAAATCCATCCGGTAAGACCTGAATGTAGAGGAGAATTGGCTGCTAAAAAATGATGCAATGACCCGAAACTGAGGTTTTTTGGACACGTCAAACGACACAACGGATTGGAGAGAGTGGTTATGGACAGCATGGTCACTGGAAAGAGAGGCACTGGTCGACCGAGAAGACGATGGACCCACGGCATCAAGGAGGCACTGGATTTGACATTCTAGCAGGCCGGAAGAATGTGCGGAAGACAGAGTTACCTACAGACAGTCTGTCATGAGAGCGACGTTCTGCAAAGGACATGCTAGATGATGATACGGAAGAGCGGTTCTTGGGCGGATACCAGGACAACTGGGGGGGGGGGGGGAGGAAAGAATAGACTCACTTTATCGCCATTGCATGCAATAGGTGACTAAAGAGAGTTGCGCATAGTGCTAGTAACCTCATGGTAAAGTAAATTGCTTTAGACATCGCCACTGTTGAAGCACGGAATATGCTTTGGCGCAGTCAGCATATCGTAGTTCATCCCTATATGAGTGCATCTGTTCTAACTGAAGCGAATAAAAGGACAAGTAAAAGAATACAATAGTGCAGAGAGAGAGAGGGAGAGGAGAGAGGGAACGACTAAGGAGCAGAAGGGTATAAAGATTGTTTCTGACACCTGTGGTACCGAATTCAGTTCAGATCACGAGACGCTCAAGTTTATCAAGCTGCAAACGGTTACCTGACTAAAATTTAAAGAGAACAATGCAGGACAGACTAGTTACTATTACATAATTATAAAAAAACTGAGACATATTATAATAACATCTCTGTCACTTTTTAAAAATGTTTAGTTATCGCCTTTATGTGATATCTCTTTATCAAAGCTTTATCAAATATCTGATGTTTCATTTTAGTATTATTCATAATTCAGTGGCCTTCTTATTTTATTATTTATCAATTTACCTTGTTGCCCTTCAATCAATAAATGCCAGTCGATCCTTTTGTTGCACACCCCCTTGACAACCCTCATCCAGCCGTTTTATAACATTTCTGCCTCGACAGTTGATGTTCAGAGACCGAAGTTCATTTTCACAGTCTCTTCTCTAGATGTTTCTTGGTTTACCACTCTTCCTCTTTCCCAGTGGATTTCATATGACAGGGCCTGTCTGGCCACGTTTTTTTGATATTTTACATTGAGTGTGTTCTATCCAAGCCCGTTTTCTATGTTTAATCTGTTGATCAAGTGGCTGTTGATATGTCTTCAATTCTCTCTGTCTCGCCAACGTATATCTACTTTCATCCGAAGACATTATTGACGAACGACTGGAGTTTCCTGCTTCATTTAGGAGTACTGACTTGACAATGAAATGAAACAATAAAAGTTTGGTATTAGTCTTTGTTATCTGAATTCTCATGCATTATTCAGAAATAGAAATGCTGTTTTTTGCCTTTTTAAGTCAACCCCTTACATCTGTCTCTGTGCACCCCGAAGTATCAATTACGCTGTCCAGATATGTAAAGGTCCTTACACGTTCCAGTGCATCTCCACCAAACATGACTGGCTCTTTACTTTAGGTATTGATTTTGATCAACTTGGTTTTCTTAATGTTAATCTTTCTGCGAATCACAGATAAAATTACGCGGACCATGAGTTCAATTTTCTCACATAACTACCTCGTAGGTTATTGCCATCTTGAAGAGTTACCCAAAGTTGTGCTGTTATCTATGTATCTGGGACAGGCGAGCCAGGACATCCAATTACAAGAAAAAGAATTGTCCCATACGACAATCATTCGAACCGAGGAAAATGAGTGTACTTAATGAACCACTTGTCAAGTTTTGAAAGATCTTGCGTCCTTTTCTTCACATCAAACTTGAACTAATGAATAATTTTGTAAAGACTGTGGATTGCAATCGGACAGGATTGGCGTGTCTTCGTGAGAAATTTCCAATACTTAGTGAGGCCAGAATCTAGTAAGGTGCATTTGTCGATCTAAAGATACGATACGTTTGCTTTTCCGCGATAAGCGTTTTTACTATACAAGTTAGCTTGAAATGTATTTCAGCAGTGTTCACAAACTTACTCGGAAACAATAACTTAACTTAACGTCTTTAAATCGGTTTAGAAGATTCTACAGTTTTCTTGGAGTAGAGTTTTTACAGATGTGTGAGTCCATCTAAAAAGACTCAAAAACTAGCGCTAAGTAGACTCGCTGCTATTTAGGCGCCATCTAAAGCTGCTCTTAACAAACCACTTGAGGAAAGATACAAATAACTTGGGTAGATTTTTAATTTGAATTTTGTTCGGGCAGCGGTCGTTAAGCTTACTCTTTGCGATTTCCAACTGCCAAGGAATTTGTAACGTGCTCGACACTGAACACGGGAGTACGATCTCACTACCCAGAGATCAGGAGAATTTTTACCATATGATCCACGTGAAAAAAATTCCGGTCACCCCCATGATTCGAGCTCGCGATTTCCGGCACCCGAGGCGGACACCTTACCTCAAGACCACTAAGCCTGACAATTACATGTAGCTTCCAGAATCCTTCTTGCAGTGGTACTTATACTAGAGAGCAACATGTCTTTGAAATGACACTATCTGCATTCTCATTAGGTTCCCCCTCTCCAGCTTACTGCGCTGCCGTCGTTGGTGAGAACGGGGAACGGCTTCATCCGGACATTTCTACTATCGAAAAAAAGGCACCAAAGTAAATGGAATGTAGCAGTTAAAAAAGGTTTTTTTATTGCTTACTGATACTCATTACAAGCGACAGGCAAAGTGAGATTTATCTTTAGTATTTCCTCTGTTAGGATTATATGCAAATGTGTACAGTTTTTAAAAATAAATATTTCAAAGCTAGAGATAATCTGATGTTTTAACGCACATTCATATTTATCAGACCAAAAATAACGTAAAGATAGCACGGTTTATCTCTGATGTTTTATCGCACATTCTTATCTTTCAGGCCAAAAATAACGTAAAGATAGCACCGTTTATCTCTGATGTTTTAACGCACATTCATATCTTTCAGACCAAAAATAACGTAAAGATAGCACGGTTTATCTCTGATGTTTTAACCCACATTCATATCTATCAGACCAAAAATAACGTAAAGATAGCACGGTTTATCTCTGATATTTTATCGCACATTCATTTCTAACAGCTCAAACATATTCTAAGGGTAACAGAGTTTCATCTTAGGTAGGCACAGTTAAAATGTGCTCTCAGTTGCTATTGTTTGCTCGTGTGCAAAATATCTAGGCCTCGTGCATAAAATTCAGATGATCAAAAGTGACTAAATTTGTGCATTTGGGACAAACAATATTAAAAAAGCATTATACCTGAAACACAATAAAAACATTAAAGAATTAATAAACAAATTATTAGAGTATAAGTCACTCTAATAACATCGGACAGATTCCACAAAAGTAAGAGTGCTAGTCATTCTAACAAAGAAACAGATTCACCTGGAGGAAAGATAGTATATATTAATGACAGACAGATCCACCTGAAGGGAGGATATTCTACATTAAGGACAGACATATTCACCTGAAGGAAGGATATTCTACATTAATGACAGACATATTCATCTGAAGGAAGGATATTATACATTAATGAC
Organism: Ariolimax columbianus; assembly: GCA_036924085.1. Taxonomy (NCBI): domain Eukaryota; kingdom Metazoa; phylum Mollusca; class Gastropoda; order Stylommatophora; family Arionidae; genus Ariolimax; species Ariolimax columbianus. Next base: position 44,248,761 of record JAVGWX010000006.1, read on the forward strand.
AGACAGATTCATCTGTAGGGAGGATATTATACATTAATGACAGACATATTTATCTGTAGGGAGGATTTTATATATTAATGACAGACAGATTCCACAAAAGTAAGAGTGCTAGTCATTCTAACAAAGAAACAGATTCACCTGGAGGAAAGATAGTATATATTAATGACAGACAGATCCACCTGAAGGGAGGATATTCTACATTAAGGACAGACATATTCATCTGAAGGAAGGATATTATACATTAATGACAGACAGATTCATCTGTAGGGAGGATATTATACATTAATGACAGACATATTTATCTGTAGGGAGGATTTTATATATTAATGACAGACAGATTCCACAAAAGTAAGAGTGCTAGTCATTCTAACAACGCACATATTCACCTGAAGGAACGATAGTATACATTAATGACAGACAGATTCAACTGAAGGAAGGATAGTATACATTAATGACAGACAGATTAATCTAAAGAAAGCGTGTTATATGTAATGTAAATTTCGTAAAAATTCACCAGAATAAAGGGTTTTAGGTACTAATAACTAACATTCACCTGAAATGAGGGCACATAACAATCTAATAACGGACAGCTGTGTCTGAAGTAAAGGTTTTACACACACACATAACGGTAAGATTCGTGCAGACTACGGGTTTCACACACCTTAACAAAAGCACCGATTTATTTGAAGGAACGATATTAGACACACAAATAATATTCAGATTCATATGAAGGAAAACTATTAGACCCTAATAGCTGACAGATTCATCTGAAGAATCAGTTCTAGACACTCTAGTAAAGCCTCAAGAGCTACACTAGTTACAGGAGTGTTCTGCTTGCATAAATCCTTGCAGATTCTTCTGAAGTAATTTAATTAGATATAATGACAATACAATGTTAATAGCAGAGGATCCAGTACATCTGCAGAGCTTAATGGATAAGATACCAACAAAGGTCAGCAAAATGGGTTGGAAATCAACATAAAAAAGACTAAAGTTACGGTGTGCACCAAACAAAAAGAGAGTATAAAAGCTTCCATCCACATAAATGGAGAACTTCTGGAACAAGTATCAATTTATGTAGACCTTGACCAACTCATTTCAGCTGATGGAAAATGCGAAAGGGAGATCATTGAACGAATAGCAATGGCCAAAAATAGATTTAGCAGCATGAGAGATACACTTCTGTCAAAGCAGATATCTCAGATCTTAGAGAGATACACTTCTGTCAAAGCAGATATCTCAGATCTTAGAGAGATACACTTCTGTCAAAGCAGATATCTCAGATCTTAGAGAGATACACTTCTGTCAAAGCAGATATCTCAGATCTTAGAGAGATACACTTCTGTCAAAGCAGATATCTCAGATCTTAGAGAGATACATTTCTGTCAAAGCAGATATCTCAGATCTTAGAGAGATACACTTCTGTCAAAGCAGACATCTCAGAACTTAACAATTTGATTACTAAAATGCTATCTGCATCCAGTTTTATTGTATGGAGTAGAAACCTGGACCTTGAAAAAGAAACGGGAGAAGTGTATCGACGCCTTTGAAATGTGGGTGTTCAGAAGACTTAGACGAGTTTCTTGGAAAGATTGGAAAACCATTAATGAGGTCTCTGAAAATTCTCCAGGGGGATCAGAAACTTCTGAAAGAGATAAAGAGCAGATAAATAAAATATTTTGGTCAAGACAATCTGCTAAAGATTATTTAGAGGGCAGAGTAGAGGGCTAGAGAGTCCAAGGGCGACAGAGGTACAGATGGACAGACAACATCAGGATGTGGTCGGGACACAGTTTGACTGCGTGTATCAGCCTGGCGCGAGATGGCACTTGATGATGATGATGATGATGATAATGACAATACATTCACTCAACACAGCTTACGACGACTTCCGTATAGCTACTGAAAGCTGATTTCTTATTTGATACCATACGCAATGCAAGCAAGAACGCTAGTACGTGACATATTTTAGACAGGTATTTTGGAATGTGCGAAGATACGTAGAGATATATAAAGATATATATATATATATATATATAAGCAGTTAAGGTATGTCTCGCATTCATTGAATGGTTGTTTTATGAATGTATCGATAGCTGACGTTCAATATGCGTTTCGTGAGAAACAGATGTATTTAACATTTGGTAATGTTGATTGTATTAACAGAACTTTTCAAATTTCCAAACAGTTTAGGGCAATATATGAAACAATATCTAACGCAAAATAAAACAAAACACAAGTAAACTCTAGATGACGTCATACACAGAGAGCGATAATTTATATCCAATATCTCCAGCTGTTGTTTATTTATTTTTATTCTTCCACGCGCATTTTCGCGTGACTATGAGTGAGGTCTTTGCACTAGTAACAACCGAGTTTCCTATTTTTGTAATCCTAACTAGTTGCAGTAGAATAAGCTAGCTAAAAGCACTATTATATATATATATGTGTGTGTGTGTGTGTGTGTGTGTGTGTGTGTGTGTGTATCTACCTTTATGTGTTATATATATATATATATATATATATATATATATATATATATATATATATATATATATATATATATATATATATATATATATATATAGAGCTTGACAAATTTTAGGGTGGTTTACCAGTCAGTCAAAAATTTCACCTTTCAGCATGGTTGGACTACAGTCACATCACCTGCATGAAGGTAAGATTGACGTGGCATGTATCCAAGAAACGCACCTCAACAACAACCACGAATTCTCAATCAGAGGATACCAGACCTTCCGTCTTGTTAGAGAAGGTCACAAAGGAGGGGTTTTGATACTGACACGTAACTGCATACCGAGTAGCGCAGTAGCTGTCAATCACACCGGACAAGCAAAAATTGTAGGAGTCGACATAATGACACAAGAAACGAAGATCCGCATCTTCAACTTGTATGGCCCACCAAACAAGGACCTGTCGCTCTCGAGTAAGGAAATCAAAGACTCCAGCTGCCTAGTAGTTGGAGACTTCAACAGCCACTCGGAGAGATGGGGATATTCGGACACAGACAACAGAGGTGATGAAGTGGAAGACTGGGAGATAGACACAAATCTCTATCTTATCAATAGGCCGGAGGACAGCCCTAGCTTCTATTCTAGAACATGGCTAACCACCTCTACTCCAGAGTTGGCCTTTTCCAAGGTGGATATTCACCACAAAATAGACCGCCAGGTGCTAAACCAATTGGCAGGTAGCGACCACATGCCAATTAGGCTAGAAGTTGATATGGAAGTAGGCCCACAGGAAATAAAACCGCTCCCACGTTGGAATTATAAACGAGCCGACTGGGACAGATTTGCAATCCTGACAGATGTGATGTGTGAAACCATCAACACACGGAATAGCAATATGAAACCCATGGTGGAAAGCCTAAGCAAAGCAATAATGCAAGCAGCAACAGAAACCATCCCAAGAGGGGCAAGGAAAAACTACAAGCCATATTGGAATGATGAATTGCAGAAAGCGGATGACGAAGTCTCAAATGCTAGGAACATGGCAGAGAGAGAACAATCTATGGAGGCAAATATCGCCCTCAAAGCCGCCACGGCAAAATACAAACGAACACTAATCAAAATAACAAGAGACAGTTGGAAAAACAAAACAGAAAGCCTCAATTTAGATAAAGAAGGGAAAAAACTATGGAAGTAAGTCAGAGCCATGAATGACGAAACTCCATCAAACAAACAAATTACCATCAAGCAGGGTGACAACATGCTCACTCGAAAAAAAGCTGCAAACGCCTTTATAGAACATTATGCCAGAGCAAACCACATTGATGTTCTACAAATAGGCATACAGACATTAATGAAGAACAAAAGAGCCACGACAACATCAATATGGCACCAGAGGAGCACATGATGGCAAAACTAACAACGAATGAAATGGAAGAGGCGATGAGAACTCTAAAGAAAAAGAAATAGCCCAGAAAAGATGCATAACAAACGAAATGCTGATGGGGCTTGGCCAAACAGAAAAGAGGAAGTTACTATCAGTCCTGAACCAAAGCTGGAAAAGGGGAATTGTACCTCAGGCATAGAATGATGCTGTAATTATACCAGTACCAAAGAAAGAAAAAGATAGAACAGATCCAAATGGATACATGCCTATCAGTCTGCTGAGCTGTGTAGGAAAACTGATGGAGCATATGATAAATACCAGACTGATGTGGCATCTGGAAGAAAAACACATACTAATTCCACAGCAAGCAGGCTTTAGACAGCACAGATTCACTGAGGACCAGATCACTCTCATAGCCCAGGAGAAAGAACACGCAGTAGCGGTTTGGGTGGATTTAGAGAAGGCATTTGAAAAGGTCTAGAAAGAGGGACTTAAAGCGAAGCTACAAAGAAGTGAAGTTTGTGGGAAAATGTACAGATGGATCAGCCATTACCTCAAAAACAGAACAGCCAGAGTTCACGTACAAGGGCAGATGAGCAAAAAGGTGACACTTGAGCAAGGAGTACCCCAAGGAGGAGTACTGTCACCCACACTCTTCCTGGTGTATATAAACAACATCTCAGAGAATATAAAAAGAAGAGTCCACAGTTCCATGTTCACAGACGATCTGGCTATGTGGACCTCTGAAAAAATCTCACCATAGCAAATAATGGGATGCAGATGCAGCAGGACCTAACATCGGTGGAGGAGTGGGCGAACTCATGGCTGGTCAAAATAAATGAGGAAAAAACAACATGTACGATATTCTCGCTTTCAAATAAACCCCAAAACACCAAAATAAGTCTTAACGGCAAATATCTGCGGCCAAACGACAACCTAAACTACCCGGGAGTCACATTTGATCGGCGCATGACATGGAAAAGTCAGATCGAGAGAAATCGAATGAGAGCAAGAGAAAGAATGGCAATCATGAGGAAAATTGCTGGCACAAGCTTGGGAGCAGACGAAAGTATACTAATGAAACTGTACACTGGAAGAGTGAGACCAGTTCTCGAGTATGGCATTGCGGCATGGACAACAGCAGCAAAGGCGAACTTTAATAACATTAGCAAACTCCAAAACCAAGCCATGAGAGTTATAACAGGAGGCATGAAGTCAACGCCAATTGTAGAATTGGAAAAGATTACAAATGTGCAATCCCTGACCGACAGAAGAAACTGCAGAGCCCAGCAACAAGCAAAGAAACTCAGAAGACTGACAGACCATCCAATGCATCAGAGACTAAATAGATTTGGAAATTGGAAACTAAAGCGGAGAAACTTTGCAGAAATAGCCAAAGCAAAGATGAGTGAAGACCCTATGATCCCATTAACAACACCAAAGCACATCCATACTGTACGCAAACCTACCTGGAGGCAGCATATACTTCCGGAGGTGGTAGAAAATATACCAGGTATTGGAAACAAGAGCAGCCAGACTGTAAAAGAAAGAAGAGACATAACCCTGAGGTACATAACAAAAAACTAGCCAAGCATGGACTGGACTCATGCATAAACGGACGGTTCCGTAACAAACACAACACAGAACGGAGGGGCAGGGGTATTCCTGAGCCTACCAAATTTTAAAAAAATAACACTGTATGTAGCAGCTGGAAAATACTCAAGCAATTTCAGAGCGGAGGCAGAGGCACTGAGGGCTGCAGTAGAAGAAATGGTGACAGGCAAAAGAAATGAAAGCCATATAGTCGTGTTTACAGATGCCCTGGCCGTAGCCACATCACTAAAAAGTCAGAAAAATACTGAACTTAATGATTTAAGAGCAGTACTCTGTCAACTGTGCCAGCAGTCCGCACCAAAAAGAGTAGTGGTACAATGGGTTTCATCCCACTGTAACATCCAAGGCAACGAGGAGGCAGACAGACTGGCAAAAGAAGGTGCAAGACTACCACAACCAGATCCTAGTGGGACCTACGAAGAGTCCAAAAGGCTTATTAGAGCCAGATACGTGACCAAATGGGAAACAGAACACACTGGCTACACAAAAAACTATGCCTATTACCAGTTGAACAGAAGAGAGCAGGTCGTGGTCTTCAGACTCCGCACAGGCTACAATAGACTGAGGTACCACCTATTCAATAAACTGAAGATAGGTGGTACTGACGAATGCAGTTGTGGTACCGGAAAAATGACCGCTGAACATCTGCTGCAAAACTGTCCGACATACGAGGATCAGAGAAAGCACACGTGGCCATCACCAGTGGCAACACTAGACAAGCTCTATGGCAGTGTCGACAGCCTCTGGATGACCGCTGCTTTTTTCGAAAAAATACAGGTTGACGTCTGACAGCGTACGAAGAAGAAGAAGTAGAAGAAGGATTACAGTCATGCAATTTAGGTTATGTTAACAAATTTAAGCTATGCACTAATTCACCTTTATTTCTACATAACAAGGCGTACCAAACCAAAATATATTGTATTACTCTCACAGCATTAACCTGTTTCTTCTTAAGAAGAAATGCACTGCAGTCAGAGGGATGGTGTTTGTATCGTTGAACATACTTGGTAGTTTTAGCACTGTAGTACCATTTACCTATGGCTTTAGTAGTTTTAAATTGTGATAGTAGAGGTCCATTTAGATTCACCATCATAAGCTAGCTTATCAGATTGACGTTTGACAGCGTACGAAGAAGAAGAAGAAGATAAGCTAGCTTATGTAAACCTATTTCAACCGTAAAATCATTAATAATCGTGCTAGAGTCGTTCTGTGGTAACGATTAAAAATGTCATTGAGAATTAAAAACGGATCCTTTTTTTACTCGTTCAGCAAAAACTTTTACTCGTCACAGACGAGCGCTTTTTTCAAGTCATGTATGTGTATATATACTCACGCACACACAGGCACACACCTACACGAAACAAGTCAGTAAATAGGTCACAACAGCTATTAAAAAAGCGAAACAAAATGAGATACGAACTTAAAAACCATTTATTACCCCACTTACAATATCCCTTATTTCTCAACATAATTTTCAGCATCATTGATACACTAATCGCATCACTTTATCGGGGCACTAACATCCGCCTCATGGAAATCTTTGGTCTGCCGTCTCAGCTACATTTTCACTTCGCGTTTCATCTCTACAAAGTTGCGAGACATTTCCAAAGGTTGGTTTTTAGTGCCGCATACAGGTAGAAGTCGCACTGGGCTAAGTCTGGACTGTACAGCGAGTATGCAGGAAGTTGCCACCCAATTTTCTCCTGGGTTTATCGAGTCGTATGTGGTCTGACATTGCCATGATGAAGTAGGATCCCTCTAGTCAGCAGGATTGAACATTTTCTTTGAACTGCATCATGAACCATCAGTAAAACTTCGCAGTACGATAATGCATTCACATTGTCACCTTACTTCTTGAAACTGGTTAACAGCACTGCATTGAGACCTCGAAAACACTGAAGGCCTTACCTCCTCCTGCTGATTGGGTAGCCACTTATTTCTTGGCAGTAAGTGAAGAAATAAGCTAATGCTGTGTAAGTAATACAATAAATGTTGGTTCGGTACGCATTGTTATGTAGAAATAAAGGTGAATTAGTGCCTAGTCTAAAATTTGTTAACATAAATTTCATGACTGTAGCCCGACCATGCTGACTGGTGAAATTTTTGACTGACTAGTGAGCCACCCTAAAATTTGTCAAGCTTTGTGTATTTATATATAATGACACGAATTTTATCATGCCATACAGCCAGATCTTGCAGACGTTCAGTAGCTGTTGAGCAGGTTTCATTCTCGTCAGATGATAAAATAATCGTACTTTCTGTCTTGATAAATATTAAGCGCAGGAGATAGTTATCATCATATTGTTAATGTCATCATCTCTCACTTTATCTTTCAAGATTAAATCAACGACTGTTCATGACCATTTCATTTCAAACGTTCTAACTTTCATCTGACGTGCCTTAGATAAGACATTACTTTTGACATTGGTAACAGGGTTGCTATAACTACATGGTTTATCAGTTTGTTGTTTTGTTGCCAAGCTGATATTTCCGTGAATAAATAACGGTAACAGTGGATAAATCAATGTCAATGCGGGACTGCTAGAAGACTGATAAGGTCCTGCAAGAAAATAGGAATATCAAGGACGCTTGGCAGTGGGAGAGGCTTTGCCTGCTATAAATGGTTTTGTACGAGATCTTCTATTTACTCTGATTAGCTCTCGAAAGAGTTTTCGTGCACTAAACACATCAATGTTGTACTAAAAGTGACGTCAGTATTATGGTTGGGTACTTTAAACTGACGTCAAAGGAGAAGGTTAATGCAATTACTGGCATTGCGTCTGATGTTGAAATAAAAATAAACAGTTTAGGAATCAGAGACATCCTATTTTGTTATATGAATCGGAAAGGAAATAAGTAAAGGATTGTCCCATACAAGATAGACTATTGTCCGGGAATGATGTTGTTCGACACTTCAGTATACTAAGTCAAGGTTTGTCCCATAGTAGTTAGACTACGGTCGTGGAATGAAGTTGTAAGAGACTTCAGTACACTAAGTCAAGGTTTGCCCCATAGTAGTTAGACTACGGTCGTGGAATGAAGTTGTAAGAGACTTCAGTACACTAAGTCAAGGTTTGCCCCATAGTAGTTAGACTACGGTCGTGGAATGAAGTTGTAAGAGAATTCAGTATACTAAGTCAAGGTTTGCCCCATAGTAGTTAGACTACGGTCGTGGAATGAAGTTGTAAGAGACTTCAGTATACTAAGTCAAGGTTTGCCCCATAGTAGTTAGACTACGGTCGTGGAATGAAGTTGTAAGAGACTTCAGTATACTAAGTCAAGGTTTGCCCCATAGTAGTTAGACTACGGTCGTGGAATGAAGTTGTTAGAGACTTCAGTATAGTGAGTCAAGGTTTGCCCCATAGTAGTTAGACTACGGTCGTGGAATGAAGTTGTAAGAGACTTCAGTACACTAAGTCAAGGTTTGCCCCATAGTAGTTAGACTACTGTCGGGGAATGAAGTTGTAAGAGACTTCAGTATACTGTCAAGGTTTATCCCATAGTAAGACTACGGTCGTGGAATGAAGTTGTAAGAGACTTCAGTATACTAAGTCAAGGTTTGCCCCATAGTAGTTAGACTACGGTCGTGGAATGAAGTTGTAAGAGACTTCAGTATACTAAGTCAAGGTTTATCCCATAGTAAGACTACGGTCGTGGAATGAAGTTGTAAGAGACTTCAGTACACTAAGTCAAGGTTTGCCCCATAGTAGTTAGACTACGGTCGTGGAATGAAGTTGCTAGAGACTTCAGTACACTAAGTCAAGGTTTGCCCCATAGTAGTTAGACTACGGTCGTGGAATGAAGTTGTAAGAGACTTCAGTACACTAAGTCAAGGTTTGCCCCATAGTAGTTAGACTACGGTCGTGGAATGAAGTTGTTAGAGACTTCAGTACACTAAGTCAAGGTTTGCCCCATAGTAGTTAGACTACGGTCGTGGAATGAAGTTGTTAGAGACTTCAGTACACTAAGTCAAGGTTTGCCCCATAGTAGTTAGACTACGGTCGTGGAATGAAGTTGTAAGAGACTTCAGTATACTAAGTCAAGGTTTGCCCCATAGTAGTTAGACTACGGTCGTGGAATGAAGTTGTAAGAGACTTCAGTATACTAAGTCAAGGTTTGCCCCATAGTAGTTAGACTACGGTCGTGGAATGAAGTTGTAAGAGACTTCAGTATACTAAGTCAAGGTTTATCCCATAGTAGTTAGACTACGGTCGTGGAATGAAGTTGTAAGAGACTTCAGTACACTAAGTCAAGGTTTGCCCCATAGTAGTTAAACTACGGTCGTGGAATGAAGTTGTAAGAGACTTCAGTACACTAAGTCAAGGTTTGCCCCATAGTAGTTAGACTACGGTCCGGGAATGAAGTTGTAAGAGACTTCAGTACACTAAGTCATAGCTTGTATGAGGTTGCGTGGTCACTTCCTTTTCTCGCTGTCATTTACTTCCCTGGTCATATGCCGGGTACCCATTTATAGCTGATTCAACTTCAGTCTGACACATATCCTAACTGGAACACAGAAAACACACACAAACATATATCCTAACTGGAACACAGAAAACACACACAAATACATATCCTAACTGAAACACAGAAAACACACACAAATACATATCCTAACTGGAACACAGAAAACACACACAAACACATAACCTAACTGGAACACAGAAAACACACACAAACATATATCCTAACTGGAACACAGAAAACACATACAAACATATAATCCTGACTAGAACATAGAAAACACACACAAACATATATCCTAACTGGAACACAGAAAACACACACAAAAATATATCCTAACTGGAACACAGAAAACACATATCCTAACTGGAACACAGAAAACACACACAAACACAAAGGCACAGACGAACACACATTGAAACATACATTAAAACCACAGTATTTAATGCATGTAACCAATACACAACACTCTCACCAAAAATACATATCCTGACTAAAACACGCAAAGAAACACACAGAACACTGTATGAGACTGAGTTAACTCGTGGTAAGGTGTCAAAATTATAATTTATAATCTACGCAAGTTTTTGTGCCTTTCCCCATAGGGTTTGTTAAGAGCAGCTATAGAGGGCGCCTAACCATTGCTTTTGGTCTACTTATTTCTAGGGTTTGAGTCTATTAATATGAACTCGGACATCGGTAAAACCACCCTCCAAGAAACTGGTTGTATACATACTCTGTGGAGCCTTCTAAACCAGTATAAAGACGTTAAGTTAAGTTAAGTTTAGTTAACACACAAACAAACACAGACATGCACAAACACGAATTGAAATACACAATAAAATCACCAAAATGTAACGCGTGTAAACAATAAACACACATGCTTACTGAGAACTGAGACACAGAAAGATACACACTGAAGCACACATTAGAACAACGATATTTTATTTAGAGCATGTAACCATACATACATACACACACACAAACGCTTAATCATACCAAATACATATCACACAATCACATGCAGAAACAAACAAACACACACGCATGAACTATCAAATCAAACACAAAACTGAGTTCCCACAAATTTAGCCGACCTTTTCCCTATTCACGTTTGAGCTTTCTCACAACCTTATGCCACAACGTAAAACCCTACACACCAACACGCCTATGTTGATCTGTCTGGGACGAAAGCCAAAACGACAACAGATGTCACTAATAGTCCTAATAGTGGTCTTTTAAACCTGAATATGGCCGCCCTTTTCTATATTAACTGATTATCTTAATGTATCCAAAACGGTTAAGTGGAGTGGTCGGGGTTTTTTATGGCGACCTGGTGACATGATGACGAAGCACATGCAACAATTGATGGGAGTTACCCATACAGCCTGTCCCTATACAGTTGGTTGGCATAATGAGGATGTAAGCCCCATGCACGACCCTATCTAGTCGTCTTTATGTAACATACTTCGGATGTTATATGGCCTATTCATTTCAAATAAGATACCAATTGGGAAAACAGGTGATAAGCCTAAGGGGTATTTTTGATTCATTACTCCTGTTTCTGCATCAATGTGTTTTACATGTGTGATTTAACATTATTTATTTATAATCGTGTCATCTGTCCACTTGTGTGGGTAGATTTTATTGTAATGTGGAATATTTCTTTAAGCGCTATCTGTCTGTTATTTTGGCATAGCTTTAGATTGGGTTATGAAAACTGTAGATATCGATTTCGCAGATAATTTGGTTTTGCTGAGTACTATTTTTTAGAAAGAATTTATTTTATTTGGCGATGCACCATGTTTTTATTTTGCGTTTGTTGGCCCATGGCATCCGACTTCGGCATGTAAGGGTCTGCTTCCTTCTGCATTTTCTAAGTGATTGCTTCCTCGGGGTAGCGGCTGGTGCTGTGATGGGGAGCGAAATCAGCACCTTCTGGTTCCCCGTCCCCAGAACAGATATGCAAATGCATAACAAAGACAAAAAAGCTATGCATTTTACATACAAAGCCGCTTGAATTAATTGAGAGTATCGTTTAGCCTAGTCAACAGTGAGTTGGCTTGCTAGACTGGGATTACACAGCGCAAAAGTATTCCAATTCACGGACTGGTAGAAAAATAATCCGAACCGTAGTTTGTTCCGGGTACGACCCCTTCTCCAGTCGACCCAGCTGTAAATTGGTATCTGAAGTATGAATTGGGGAAGGTAAAGGCAGTCAGGAAGGGAACTGGCCACCCAACCTCACATAGGCTGTGACAGTATATGAAGGGTTATCTTCATCCCCGACGGTAGTTGTTGACATGGCACTGACCTATTATACAGAATGTTGACAGCTTCAGTTATCTGACAAGTACAATGACGCTGCATGGAGATGCAACAAAGAAATGTCTTTACGTTTTGCTTTGACTACATTTCCTTTCAACCAGCTGACAAACATGTGGGAATTAAAATCATTGAACACAACGCATTGAATTCCAAGGTCATATCAATGGCATCGTATGCACCCGCAAGTTGGAAAACGACAAAAACATATTTTTTTTAGACCAGTGTATTTGAAAATAAATGTCTTGCAAAACCTTTCAACATTGGCTAAGAAGAATTTAAGACCAATAAGCTAATAAGAAATCACCAAACAGCAATTTGTTTCTGCCATGATAAGAAAAAAGCAGTGGACGTACATCGAGCATATGCTTAGAATTAAAAGCAACATAGTTTCCTTTCAGACAGCAGTAGTGAAGCGTAAAAATAGACAGGACAGGCTGAGCTATTTCAAAAGGTTTTAAACAATTATAGAAGACATCACTTTGCAAAAAACAGATGTGAAATCAATTGGAAATTGTAATGGTTATTTTTGTTTAAGCGTAGTACTATTTTAGCAATTGCGCCAACTGTAAAGCTGAATGCGCCAAGCCTAACACAGCGTAGGAAGCAGGTCAATTGGTAGCTAGGATACGATCCTTATGGCACTATTTTTTCTCACAGTCAGGCAGCCACAAATTAGGCCGGCCTTCCCTGACTGGATTTATATTTTTAGACCAGGTGAAGGTTTAAAAAATGTTCCTTGAGAAATTTAACTCTGTGTGACACGTGTGATGGATAATGTTATTTCTACTAGGTAACCTGAGATTTCATGATATATCATTGGATTACATCTTTTTCTAGAGCTATCTAACAATTTTATTTGTAATGCTATAGAGCCAATTTGAAAATTTTCCTTAATAGTTTATTCCAAGCTCTCAAAAAATGCTTCAAATGCTTTTCCAGTGCAGTTTCGTTTCGTTTTTTTTATTTGTGATTTTAATTTTATTATTGTATTGAGTTGCGCGAAGTTGCGTACAATTTCGTGTTATAATATCATTAATGGTTCAAGATTTGGGAAAATACAAAATGGGATACACAAACAATGATTCTTTTGATTCAGTTTATAAAGAATATATTGATATTTTGTCTTTTAAACAAAAAGTGCGTCTGAAAGGAAAAATTGCTTGCCAATTTACACAGTTAAAAAAATAATTTTCTGACAGTCAATTTCAAAAACATAAATACACATACCCAAAGGGTTTAAGTTTATAGCATTACACAATAAATTGGTAAATATTTACAGCTCAGGATTCCGTGGCCAAGTGGTTAAGCCGTCGGTCTCGTGATCATGTGGTGTGGGTTCGACTCCGGACTCCGCCGTCTTTTTCACGGGTGCTTGATGCCGAGTTCCCTGCATCTCGTAGTCGCCCTCTAGTCGTCTTGTCCTTGACTTGCCACTGGAGTCGGGCAGCTCGAGACGAGAAGATAAAAAGTAACGTAGTTAATCCTTACTAAAAAGAGCGCTAGCAAATTAAATTATGCCATCATCGTCTACGATGGACGGCGGCCGTTGCCCTCGCCTTTATTTACAGCTCAGAAGACTAAAGCCAAACCTTGCATTGAATTATTGGGTTTCATTGTAGATAACGGCCTCCAAACAGTGTATGAACAAACCGGCAAGATGCTGCAACTGGTTTATAGTATTCCAGGGAGCTCTGCTACTGTAAAACTTTCAATGAGTACATTGAAAAAGAATTAAAACACATCTGCGTAGCTATATGTTCAATAATAGACAATCTAATCTGGATACTATCTTAATTGAAAAAGGAACTTTCTTGCGAGTGTGCACAAGTTCGCGTGTTAAAGAAGAGGGTGAGAGAGATTTTTTTCTTTCAGAAATGAAACAAAGACGCTAAGAACTGATTTACAAAGAAAACGTAGACAACTGTGCAGAAGTACGTCGACAGCATGGGTTTCAACTACCCCATTCAGCTCAAACACGAAGTACTTTTCAACATTAATTCGACATCGTTAAGTGTGCCCCTTTATGTTCATGACTCAGCTTACCCTAAAATTATCATCACGCTTCGCTACTGACAGACAGTTATGTGAGTCCCAGCTAGGAGCAGAAAGGGAGAACGACCAGGAGTGACTTCTCGCAAAATGGTCACCAGAGAGAGCTTAACTAGGGATCTAACTAACATACAAGAAATTTTACAAATATCGGAGTTCTCTAACCAATTGAAACTCGAAGTTTCTGGTCTGACAAGAGAGTGGCAATTCTGCCCCGCTGACTTTCATCCATCATCATCATCAACGCCCAAAGCCTGTTTAAGGGCAAATGCTATTGACAACCCTCCTCCAGCACGTTCGTTCTTCAGCTGCCCTTTCTACGTCTCTCCAGTTGTGGTCCAGGTACCGAAGTTCATTTTCCCAATCTCTTCTCGAAGTGTTTCTTGTCCCACCACTCTTCCTCTTCCACTGCGTAGTCCATGTCAGGGTCTGTCTGGCCACGTTTGATGGTGATTTCCATAGAGTTGCTTCAGCGGTTGTTGTTGGTTCCTTTCCCTTGATTTCCATACATTATTCAGCAACAGGTATGCTGTACTTGCCTTTCCAATTCTAGCTCTTACATCTGCCTATGTGCCCTCTGAAATATCAACTGTGCTGCCAAAATAAGTGAAGATGCCAACCTCTGCCAGTTCATCACTTCCAAGCTCACTTTCATTACCTCTACAAAATCAAGTTTAAGCATCATGAAATAACGTATGTAACACTTCATTTTCTACAGCAGTATTTACTATGGGAATACCTTTCTACACAATAAATTAATTCCAAAGCTATCTTACTGAGGAGCCTCGTATTACACATATCTAGTACTCCAATCCACCTTCTCATGTGCACGTCGGGATGTAAAAAGAGCCACTGTAATCCACCACGAAATTAAGGTCATCAAGATCAAAATTAACCCAGCACCAGTGTCTTCCGCAACAACAAGCATAGGAATGAGATAGATTGTGTCAACATTAAAGATGCATTGTTTTTACTAAGAGTGACATTTCACAAAATCTTAACTTCCGTTAATCTTATCTTATAAAATAAATGTCCCTGTTTCTTCGTCTTGCTAAAAACTCAGCAGTGGTAAGCGCTAAAGACGTGAAATTTGCACAAATCATTCTGTCCAAAACTTGTATGTCAACGCAACTATTTACAGCTCCTATATCATTCCGTATTTTTTTATTATTATTAAACATTTAAACCCTCTAACAGTGAGCTATAGCGCTGTGATAATTACACATGGCATTCTGTCTCGATTTTTCAGGTGAACTCACTATTATTTTCGTATCTCTGCATTAATTTATTCCCGAGTCTGCGACGTCAGAATAAGCAAGTTGTGGAGATAATTGTATCGCAATTGAGAAACTGATGTAAAAAAGTGCTCTAACGTCGTGCTTCCTTGTCGTGCATTCTGTTGTGACCCTTTTTGCTTTAAATGCCTCTTTAATTGATTATATCGGTGAAGAACATCCAAATCCCGTTCGAAATAGGTTAGTAAAGATAGTTAACTTATATATAATACCTTCTTCTTCGATAATCGTCATGAAAAGAACATTGTGTCGTAGGTTACAGAAGCGCTGCGATATCTGCTCCATTCGGCTCGACAAACCCGATTTCAGCTGCCTGTTTTTAAAAACCAGGTTTGCCTTCCCATTGCAATCCGTATTCTCTTAGCCAGACTAGACTAGTGCAACCTGTTTCCAGGGTCGTCGCTTGGAGGCGGAATAGGGTTTTGGTTGCTGACCCTGATGCAAGTTGCTAGCTATAAGTCGCCAATTGCTGTCAGCTCATTCACTGCTGAATCTTCGCCCCATAAATAGTGCTGTATGTAGGAAGTGTGTTCACAAAGTATCTGATCTTATTTCTTTCTACAGAAACAGATACAGCATTGGTATTGTTTTTCGACAGGGAGGTATGGAGAGCCGTCATGCACATGCGTGAATTTTTTCCCACCCGCAGATTGTGTCAGTCGATGGCAATCAGCCTTTCGGTGAAGAGTGTAGTGAGCACCCGTCGAGTTTTCATTCACGACGAAATGACGGAAAGAATTGCACAGCGGTGTTGCTTCAAATTTTGCTAAAAGTATGGCGATACCCAAGTGGAGACTATTCATAAGATTCAACACGCTTTCAGTGGCGATTCCATGAGCCACGAGCCTTGAGCATCACACACATTAAGGAGTGGTACAATCGCTTCAAAGATGGTCTTCACGTCGGTGAAGAGCAGATCACGTTCCGGTAGGCCCTCAACAATCGTAAGTGATAAAGTCATTGACCAGGTACGAACCTTGGTCTTACAGAACTGCCGTGTCACCATCATATAATCTCTGGATGACGTGGGGATACGCATAGGTTCGGTACACTGTATTTTGAACGAGGAGGTGGCTATGAGAAGAGTGTACGCTAAATTCGTGCCGAAGTTGTTATCGATGGAGCAGCACTAACTCCGCCTGGAAGTCTCGCAGGACATGGTTGAATGCTCAAACAGCTACTCTGATACTGTTTTTCCCCATTAGCAAGTCATCCTCGATGGGAAAACCTTGGAAGACAACATGGAGTACTGCTATCTAGAGCGCCTTCTCAACATGCAGAATTGGCTAGATCCAGAGAAAACAAGGAATCGTCGCACTGGCTTGCTGACCTTTCAGTTCATCCGCACAAACATGGATGATTGCTGGAATCGAACCCAATACGCTTCACTCTTCAACTCCACTGTTCTCTCTACAATGCTAGACACATGGTCACTTACAAAATAAATGAAGAACAAACTACGAGTGACCCATGCGTCATTCGAGAGATGTTTAGTCGGACATACTCTCCGTAACCAGCGCATACAGAATCTCCACAAGTCCTTCCTACGGTATATAATATTGGCGGTTTAGGCAGTTGTTCACGCAACAGACCACACACTCAGAAGAAATGATGAGCTTTAGAGCACGTCAACGTGTCTAGTAGCCCAGAGGTGAGAATATATCGTGGGGTAGACCACGAACACTTTGGACAGACTCCCTTGCACTCCACAACAACATTCACTATACATCAGAAGGAATATTTGTTACCCACTGGACCTCCATAGCACAGGACAGAGAACGCTGGATACGAATGGGACCGGTAGCGGTACAATCGCAGCTGAGAAACAGGGCAGTCACGTATTCGAGTAATAATACTATATGTGTTAATACCTTCGCGTTTAATTGCAGATCATGAAAATACACACAAACACACACACACACACATATATACATACACACACAAATACACAAACAAAAACCCATACACATTGCAGCCACACAAACACACAATTGAATGCTTCAGTTTAGAAAGTAATAAATTAATGTTATGGAATGGCAGGTTAGCTGCTCACTACTGATCCGTTATGTTCCTTTAAGAGTCGACTTCACTACAAACCAGCCTAACACATAGGTCCTTTTCCCTCTCAGTAGATTGTGAAATGTGAAGGTTTTTTGTCTATAGGTTCCGTTGTGTACACCCCTGTGTCATTCACACAGATACATTTCTCTGCTGATGCAAATACGCTGTTTGAAATTAGAGAGCGGTTAGGATAACCAACGGCTATATTATGTTCTCAATCACTTGCAAAAGGTGTTGGTCCAGGGGATTGGATAGATTCAGGAGTAATTCCATTATTCAAAAAGGGCAAACAATCTGATCAAGCAAATTATAGACCGATCAGTTTAACGAACATAGTCTGTAAATTGTTAGAGTCAATAATCAAAGAAAACATTGTAATGCATTTAGACAAGTTTAATCTAATCAGAAATAGTCAGCATGGGTTTACTAGAGTGAGAGCATGCTTAAACAATATATTAGAATTCAGGTTACCAAAATTATAGATACAGGGGAACCAGACTTATCTAAATTTTGCAAAGGCCCTTGATAGAGTATCTCATCAAAGATTATTTAGAAAGACAATATCACACGGAATAAGTGGCGAAGTTTCCAAATGGTTTGAAAATTGGTTAACAGGAATAAGGCAGACAGTGGGCATAATTAAGGAGTACTCTGAGTGGTGTGAAACGAAGCAAAAAAAACAATGCCACAAGTTTCGGTTTGTGGGATCAATTTTGTTTAAATATAAATATATATATACGATTTGGACATTTATATCGGACCCATGATTGCAAAATTCGCGGATGACACAAAACTATGCAGGTGTCTCATCTAAAGCGAAAGTGGATATATTGATGTCGGATTTAGATACAATTCGAGACTGGTCTGTGAGCTAGCATTTGAAGTTTAATGTAGATAAATATACGGTCATCCACATGGGTAGATCCTATATGGAACATAATTACAGAATGGGCCAAAACAATATTAGAAAGATAGATAAGGAAAGGGACCTACGGGTTATTATAATAGATCATACAGGTAAGGCGAGTGAGCAAGTTCAAACAGCAGTGAAAAAAAGAAAATGCAATGTTAGGTATAATAAAAATAAATATTAAACATACGAGCGAGGAAGGGATTGTCATACTTTATAAAACATTAGTTAGACCTAGATTGGAGTACTGTGTACAGGTGTGGGGTCCTTATCGTAGAGGAGATATAAACATGCTGAAAAGGATTCAGAGAAGAACGACAACGCTAATAGTGGGATTCCATAATTACAGTTATGAGAAAAGACTCAGATACTATGCTTGGCTTCATATGCGTGTCGCTAACTACTACAGGGATCACGTCGATCCCTCACCATGTTAGCCACGCTGCCATGAAAACAGTCCGTTTCCAGTAACGGCTACGGGGAAGCCAAGGTAAGAGTCTTGGCCAGTATATTTAGCTGGACTCTGACTAACATCTCTGATCAGTTTATTTTTGCCTGATTCATCGCTAGTCCTCCTTCCAAAGAACAAGATGAAGCAGATGAAGTAAAAGAAGAAAAAGTGAAAGAAAAAGAAAATTAAGGAGAGAAAAAAGAAGAAGAAAAATATGTAGAACGGGAGAAAACAAGAATATGGTGGAGAGAAATAAAAACAAAAAGAAGAAGAATATGAAGGAGAAGAAGAAAAAGAAGAAGAAGAAGAAGTAACAAAAAAGAATAATAAGCAGAAGAAAATAAACAAAAAAGAATAAGATAGAGAGAAAAGAAGAAAAAGGCGAAAAATAAGAAGAAACAGAAGAGGAAGGAGAAGAAGAATAAGAAGGAAAAGAGATGAAAAGGAACCAAAGGAAGAATATGGTTAAGAGAAAGAAGAAGAAGAAGAAGAAGAAGAAAAGAAGAAGAAGAATACGATTAGAGGCCGAACAAGAAGAGGAAAAGAAGAAAGAAAGAAAAAGGAGAAGGGGATAAAGAAGACGAAGACAAATTGGGAAAAAAGAAGAAGCAGATGAGATGGAAAAAGAAGAAGAAGAAGAAGAAGATGATGATAAAACAAAATAAGAATATCCAGGAGAGAAAAAAACAAAGAAGAAGAAGAAGATTAATAGTACACACTGCACATAAACATTTAATAATCACATTATAACAAATACTTACCTGGTGTGAACACAAGCAACATATATCCAAATCTTTCAACTTTCCAAAACTCGCAAACACCAACTTTTACATAAAAACCAGTCCAATCTGCAGTACCCAAGGTACGCAATGAAATGCTCACGTTTCAGCAGGACCTATTCGAAACGCCTCGCATTCTTGTTTGGTGACGTTCTGAAATTGGCTCATATCAGCATTACCAAGCTGTCCTCGTATTGAGGTCATGAGTGAGCGATATTGATTATTTGGTCGGCATCGGTTGATCAATGTGGGTTTTTTTTATAGTGATAAAAATAGCAGGATTAGTCGGATTTCTGTTTCGTGTGTTGGCGTGGACAGCGCGGTGTGTTTGCTTGGGGTGACAATGTCGACATTTTTGAGTGTTTGTGTCGGTGAGGGAGGGAAGGGGTGCGAGAGTCAAATGTAATATACGAGAAATGTATGGGAATAAACGAAAACAGGTGTGGTATGCCTTGACCAACCTTCTCACCTGAGATGGTCCCATCACTTCCTTTTCTATTTATCCGACTGAAAGCTTGAAGGAAGGGACAACTATTGAAGAATTGAAGTGCAATCTACAGAGCGGTCTACTTTTTCTCTTTCTTTATCTTGTGTCGTCTCACTTTCCACCGGGTTGAATCCCAGTGCCGTGGTATGTATTTGTCTTTCACGTCTCTCGGGCCCTAGTAACATTTTCCCCATTTTACTGAATATCCCCCAACATGCTTATCTGGATTGCTTCTAGAAGAGGAAACAGCGCTGTGAACGATGAATTAATAGTTGGAGAGGATTTCTAAGGATACAAGGCTGACTAAGTTGTAGGTAAGTCTGAAAAAGTAATACAAAACAGTTCTGGAACATTCTGAGCCGACTACGTTTGTGGGTATATACGAGGCGTGTTCAAATGAAACCGGGCCTAACTGCACTAAGTGAACATACGTACGATGCGCATAATGACGTCAATTATGGTGTAAACAGCACACACCAAATGTCAAATTTGCAAAGTTTCCTCAGCAGACCGCTGAAAACATGTCTGGTGTGATGCGGAGTCCGTTAAGAGTTGATCAGCGAGCGGTGATCCGGTTTCTAACAGCTGAAGAATGTCGACCAGTCGAAGACAACAATGAAGAACTGGACAACGATGTTTAAAGAAGGACGTCATTTAATAAAAGATCTTCCGAAACCAGGTAAGGCACAAATTGTTTCGTCAGAAGTTGCCATCGCCAAAATTGATACAGCAACTCGGGTCACCATACATTGTCTACATTCTGCGATGAATGTCAATTAGTCGACATCCTTCAGCTGTTAGAAACCGAATCACCGCTCGCTTTTCAACTCAAGACGGATTCCTTATCACACCTGCCATGTTTTCAACGGTCTGCTGTTGATACTATGAGTCGGAGGATATTGACATTTTGCAAACTTGATGGTTGGCATTTGCTGTTTACAGCATAATTGACATCATCATGCGCATCGTACGTATGTTCACTTGGTGCAGTTAGGGCCTGTTTCATATTAACACGCCTCGTTTATCCAGCAATAGGTGAACGGAAAATCATGTAAGTATGTTGATTAATTTGGTGGTACGCCGATTCACATAAAGATTGTGTAATAACCTGTATCTGTCCTGTGCAGCCTTCCTCGGAGTGTTCCATGACAAAGACAGGCCACTTAGTTTGTCTTTTATCATACACCTCCATGTTGTTCTTGGTCTAACTTTTTATATTTTCATTTTGGTGCCCAGGTGAGTGCTATCTTTACGGCTCGTTCTCGGGATATGCACATGCAATTTCCATCTTCTCTTTTTAAGATATTCTCAATACATTTTGCTTGGTATCTTGAAGAAGTTTCATGTTAGCATGTTTCTTCCACCAAAATGCTCTTAAATCTGTGAAAATATTAATGATAAAAGTGGACTAATTCCTGAAAAAAACATCTTTCTTGATCATCCTCAATCTTTAAAATTCGCATTGTAGAACTGACAAGATAGTACTATTGTTATAGCTGAGCTTTGTGTTTCTCCTGTATATGCCGGATTTCGAGACTAGTTTTATCTTTTGCTAGCGAAATTATGAGACTTCTGGGCTCCATTATGGAGATCTTCAACAGTGTAGATATGTAAACTGCTCAATATTCTTGAACACTTGATTTTCTAGAAGCACTGGCTGTTAGTCTGGACTATTTAATTCACTTTTGGATTATCCGGTATTTGTCTCGAGTACTGTTTAGTTTAGTACTTTTATGGTTCGTTGGTTAGTTGGTTGATTTCTAATGCCCACAATGGGTTGGTTACCCCTTTGTGCGGCCTGAAAAGAACGAAACTTGTGGCAGAATGTAGTTACTTTCCTGTCATCCCGAGCGTGTTGATGAAGTGGTCCACGGTCCTCCTGGCTGTTGTGCAATGTTTGGCTACATCTCCGTGTCCCTCACTACTACGGGGATCACATCGAACCTCACCTTGTTAGTCAGACTGTTGTCCTCGACAACAGCCCGTTTCCAGGACGACCAACGTGGAGATCAGGTGAGGGTCATGGCCAATAAATTTCTCCTGACCCTGGCTAACATTGTTTGATCAGTGTGTATTGGCTGACAAGACCTTAGCCTCATCGTCCCGTCAGGTGAGGGTCATGGCCAATAAATTTCTCCTGACCCTGGCTAACATTGTTTGATCAGTGTGTATTGGCTGACAAGACCTTAGCCTCATCGTCCCAGTACTTTTATGAAGTGTGTGTTCATATGTGAGGGCTAAGAGACCTATCTGGGATAAGGGAAAGGAAAATGTCAGGGATAGGGGAATGGATGTTTTCAGGGTCAAGGTACTGGATGCTGTCAGGGTCAAGGTACTGGATGCTGTCAGGGATAAGGTACTGGATGCTGTCAGGGATAAGGTATTGGATGCTGTCAGGAATAAGGTACTGGATGCTGTCAGGGATAAGGTACTGGATGCTGTCAGGGATAAGGTACTGGATGCTGTCAGGGTCAAGGTACTAGATGCGGTCAGGGATAAGGTACTGGATGCTGTCATGGATAAGGTACTGGATGCTGTCAGGGATAAGGTACTGGATGCTGTCAGGGATAAGGTACTGGATGCTGTCAGGGATAAGGTACTGGATGCTGTCAGTGATAAAGTACTGGATGCTGTCAGGGATAAGGTACTGGATGCTGTCAGGGATAAGGTACTGGATGCTGTCAGGAATAATGTACTGGATGCTGTCAGAGATAAGGTACTGGATGCTGTCAGGGTCAAGGTACTGGATGCTGTCAGGGATAAGGTACTGGATGCTGTCATGGATAAGGTACTGGATGCTGTCAGGGATAAGGTACTGGATGCTGTCAGGAATAATGTACTGGATGCTGTCAGGCATAAGGTACTGGATGCTGTCAGGGTCAAGGTACTGGATGCGGTCAGGGATAAGGTACTGTGTGCTGTCATGGATAATGTACTGGATGCTGTCAGGGATAAGGTACTGGATGCTGTCAGGGATAAGGTACTGGATGCTGTCAGGGATAAGGTACTGGATGCTGTCAGTGATAAAGTACTGGATGCTGTCAGGGATAAGGTACTGGATGCTGTCAGGGATAAGGTACTGGATGCTGTCAGGGATAAGGTACTGGATGCTGTCAGTGATAAAGTACTGGATGCTGTCAGGAATAATGTACTGGATGCTGTCAGGAATAATGTACTGGATGCTGTCAGGGATAAGGTACTGGATGCTGTCATTCATTATCTACTTGATGCTGTTTGGGATAAGATGCTCAATGCTGCCAGGAATAAGGTACACATGCTATCAGGGATAAGACACTAATTGATATCAATGATAAGGTACTGAATGCTGTTAGCGATAAGATACTAGTTGTCAAGGATAACGCAATGGAGGCTGTCAGGGATAAGGTACTAAAGACTTTGTTGTTATGGTTATCATATTTTGAGAGACGCCGCGAACACATATTTTCCTGCTGTTCTGCAATCCCGAACAGTAAATCAGGTACCCACTTACAGCTGTATCCACTGGTATGTTTGACTAACGAGAATAAAACATGTTGCCTTTAGTGTTTCAAGCAGCATTTCACACTAAGCTTTTTGTTCACCTGTGATGTACTCGTATAATTGATATTGTTTTTTGGGGTTGTTTTTTTTTTGGCGTTCGCCTTATTTCTCTATTCCCCAAGGCGGCATGCGTTCCTCTGTGGTTTTTATTTTGCGCCTGTCGGCACAGTGCATTCGACTTCAGCATGCATTTTGTGTAAGGTTCTGCTTCCTCCTGCATTTTCTAAGGGCTTACTTCCCTGGGGTTACGGTCTTTGCTGTGATGGAGATAGAACCCAGCACCTTGGAGTTGTGAGCCGTGCCACTTAACCACTAGGCCACACCGTCCCCTAATTGATGTTTGAGCTGTGATTTTGGGTCCTATCACTTTCTTATGCTTCCATCAGAAATACCATTGTTTCTGCTATCTCACTGACTAAATTATTCAATTTTAAAGTTCCCCCAGGCAGTTTTGTAATGCTTGGCTTTATTTCAGTGATGATCACTACTACGGGGATCACATCGATCACCATCTGGTCAGCCATACTGTCTTGTAACCAGCGTGTTTCCAGGGAACACTTCATGGAAGAGAGATAGTTGTTTTGGTCAGTATAATGTGCTTGGCCCTGACGCGACATCGTGGTAAGTATGATGTGTCTGACCGGACTAGCGTCTCCGTTCCCATTTGAATGCGTTAAAAGAATACAAACTAACTATCTATATTTTAAACAACGAAAAATACAACTAGATACATTTGTCCAAAATTGAAGAACGAAAATGATCTCCCCTAGAAATTTAGTCGTGAGGGAATTCTCTCCCATGTCTTAGGTGACAGCCTTACCGTGCACTAGAACCACATGGAAGTACACATTTCATAATAAAAGGAGACTATCCATCATGATAAACAGAAAGTAAGGGAAGAGGCAATTATAACTTATTGTTACAATAAAATAAAGAACTCTCTAAAGTCCAAGGACTGTATTGGAAAAACACAATTAAGATAAATGTAATGATAATGTAGAGGTCTCTATGACTAACCTACAGAAGTCATAGCGCAAAGGTGCTTTAGACATTAAAATCTTACTTTTTTCTACACACCCAGAAAAAGTGGCACAGATTTGTATTACTTGTCGATGCAGTCTCATTGCCTTTGATACAAGTCAGCCAATGCATTGATTTTTCTAGATGGATTGACGTTGGTCCCGTGCGCAGACATTCATGCACGGCCCGCTGCATCACTTCATCAGACCTGAGAATCTGTCGCCTAATCGACTCTTGAGTGCCCAAATGAGTTAGTTTTAGCGAATACGTTCGATGTAGAAGACACTCACAGTGCAGGTCGTCAATCGTTTCAACCGTTACAGTTCATTATACGGTTGAGCATTGTCAAGTTGTAATAGAAAGCCGGTACTCAGAAATCAGCATCAATTGTATTTCCGTGCGTGTCGAAGATGATTACCGAGAAGATATATACACAAGAGACAGTTTGCAGTGTTGCTCATTACGTCCCTTCACCAATGCTGTGACATCATGTGGCTTCTCTACATCATCTGCGGGGCTCTTGAAGTCTTTAACAGCGATACTGGAGATATACCATTGACACAGCGTATCGAATTTATATTTACAATTTTAAATGGTTTCTTTTAGAGACAATTCGGGATCGAGATGCTTAGCAGCGCATGAGCTGCAGTGGTCAGTGACCCATAGCTGACTGCTAGCGTCCGGCGCTGCCAAGACCCTTCTACGCCTCCATGCGGTGATCCTGAATAACAGGCTGCAGCAGGGCAGACTGGCTAAGGAGAAGGGATCGAAGAGGCAATGCTAATCCGGTACTCAAAGAAATGCTTGCTTAAGTCGGATGTGTTGTACCAAATATGCAAATATCGCAGTCAAGCTGTAAACCACCACACAACGCATTTCGTTCTCTGGACTACATTCTGCTACTTAAGCCCTTTCAGCGTTTGATAGCGGGAGATTGAGAACGAACGAAACCAAGACACGCAAAGACAATTCGTGTAATCAAAACGACATTAAAGTAAGGAAGACGGTACACTAACAACAAAGTTACTGTGACAATGGCACTTATTTCTGTAGCTGAAATTGATCAACATGATTGATAAAAGCTAAAGAAGAAGAAACTCTTTGCTATTTATTCGTGACACTGCAAATACAATATCTTTATTTTACCTCCAATATAATGAAAGCTTTGCTTTACTAAGGTCGTGAACGCATTGCATTGTCGTTAGAACACTCACATCCAACACAATCGTCCACATGTTCCTCTAGGTAGACAAGAGAAAAGTTTGTTCAGGTGAAACATACTGATTCTGACTTTCTTATACAGTGTCAGGTGAAACATACTGATTCAGACTTTCTTATACAGTGTCAGGTGAAACATACTGATTCAGACTTTCTTATACAGTGTCAGGTGAAACATACTGATTCTGACTTTCTTATACAGTGTCAGGTGAAACATACTGATTCTGACTTTCTTATACAGTGTCAGGTGAAACATACTGATTCTGACTTTCTTATACAGTGTCAGGTGAAACATACTAATTCTGACTTTCTTATACAGTGTCAGGTGAAACATACTGATTCTGACTTTGTTATACAGTGTCAGGTGAAGCATACTGATTCAGACTTTCTTATACAGTGTCAGGTGAAACATACTGATTCAGACTTTCTTATACAGTGTCAGGTGAAACATACTGATTCAGACTTTCTTATACAGTGTCAGGTGAAACATACTGATTCAGACTTTCTTATACAGTGTCAGGTGAAACATACTGATTCAGACTTTCTTATACAGTGTCAGGTGAAACATACTGCTTCTGACTTTCTTATACAGTGTCAGGTGAAACATGCTGATTCAGACTTTGTTATACAGTGTCAGGTGAAACATACTGATTCAGGCTTTGTTAATCAGTGTCAGGTGAAACATATTGATCCAGACTTTGTTATACAGAGTCAGGTGAAATATACTGATCCAGAGTTTGTAATACAGTGTCAGGTGAAACATACTGATTCAGACTTTGTTATACAGTGTCAGGTGAAACATACTGATCCAGAGTTTGTTATTCAGTGCCAGGTGAAGCATACTGATTCAGACTTTGTTATACAGTGTCAGGTGAAACATACTGATTCAGACTTTGTTATACAGTGTCAGGTGAAACATACTGATTCATACTTTGTTAAACAGTGTAAGGTGAAACATACTGATTCAGACTTTATTATACAATGTCAGGTAAAACATCCTGATTCAGACTTTCTTATACACTGTCAGGTGAAACATACTGATTCAGACTTTCTTATACAGTGTCAGGTGAAACATACTGATTCAGACTTTCTTATACACTGTCAGGTGAAACATACTGATTCAGACTTTCTTATACAGTGTCAGGTGAAACATACCAAAACCCCAGCTCACTTCCAAGCAGTTTGTCCTGAAAACAGCCGGGTTAATTATGTGAATGTTGACAGTGTGATTCCCCATTGTAATTAGATTGCTGAAGAGCCTCGCATTGCACTGCTGCCAGGAGGACTCCGATCTTCCTTTGCAATTACGCCTCGCGATGTGATGACAGCTACTGTAATCCGCCACCAAAGAAGGTCGTCAAGAGTACCTAACCCAGGTATGAGGAGCATTAACAGCATCACGATAAAAAAAACCGGCTCCTCTCGGCCATCCGACGACATTACAGGATTGTATATTATCATTTTCGATTTGAAAAGAACATCGCCCATCATTAAAAGTGCATTTTAATGAGAAAATAAATAAAGGCTAGCAAGAATGAAGTAGACGTCGATTGGGGGTAATCGAAGAAGGGGCTTGAAACATCATAATGTAAATACATTTGAAGAACTGGTGTAATGATCGTATTAAGCTGGCTTAATGGGTATGATACCGAATTGGCTACCAAGTGGTGGTTTCAGTTTGAAATATGCAAACAAATCTGCAATCAAAGTATTGGGATATTACTTACAACGATGAAACTGCCTTCCTTAAATTGCAGAGAACTGAATAGTTTTTTTTATATCCTCGCTACCAACTAATTTATGCGTCGTTGCCCGCAGATGCTAGTTACTCGAGACATCCGATGATACTCTAATCGCCCTAAGACTAGCCAGCACTTCGTGGGACTTGTGGGTTTAAATTAATAGTTGTTCCTCTCCTAGGTGATCTGCCTGAACAGGCTAACGAGCTTCGTCTAACGGGTTTAGAGTCAGAGTTTACCTTCTCTTAGATTGACTGCCAAGCCAAGGCTAATAAGCCCTTATAGTTTTACCGCCGGGTACTCGGTCGCACCCCACATCAGGCTCTTGGGGCTCATGAAAGTCCTGCTGAGGATACAACAATGTAGAAGAGGCCATTGGCATGGAAACTCTTGTACGGAAAGCCGAACAGTGAATCCACCGACGATCGCTACACCTGGAAAGGAGAAGCTATATCAGACTCTTCACTTTCCTTTAACAAGCGGGACGTCCAGCCCAGACCTCGCTACCCAGCATTATATAATTTATATATATATATACA
Organism: Ariolimax columbianus; assembly: GCA_036924085.1. Classification (NCBI taxonomy): domain Eukaryota; kingdom Metazoa; phylum Mollusca; class Gastropoda; order Stylommatophora; family Arionidae; genus Ariolimax; species Ariolimax columbianus. The sequence goes on from JAVGWX010000006.1 coordinate 44,277,110, forward strand.
TACATACCAATATATCAACTCTTCGTGTGAATCTACTTGAGGATCAATATCTCTCCGTGGGGAATGTTCTTATAGAATATATTTATTTGTCTAAAAATACGGATAAGAGCATAGCACTTGCGGGCTTTAGGCCGTGTGCAATGACGTTGATTCTTCGACTAAACTAAACTAAACTAAACTAAATGAATATATGTCCTAAACAAGACATGAAATTCTAACCTGTTTGGTCAATCACTTTCCATTAAAGTACTCTTAGTGATTATACTTGGCACCGCTACTCAGTTTCAAAAGCGAACCAACAAAAAAGCAATGGCGTTTGCGTTACAGTTCATGGGAATGACTTTGCACCTTGATTTAAATAGAACCTAATGATAACATTTTCCGCCCTTAATCAGATTTGTAAACCAGCCGTCTAGCAAGTAATCGTGACAGAGTTCGTGGGAATGTTTTGACGCCTACTTTGAAAGTGGTCCTAATGTTGACTCATTCTATTTCTTTCTCAGATCCTCGGAGATGAATAGTTATTCCGTCCTACATTCTTGTGTTACAAACGTATGTGTTGTTCTTCCTAAATAATTTTCATATTCACAGAGGTAAACATATCCATATAATACTGTTGGCCATCATCTCTTTGAGTACTCGGTGCTCAACGATGTTAAAAAAATGCTTCCTCCTCCGATAGAAGATAAATAGAACACTCTGTATTGCACTACAAGACAAATAACAAACAGGTACACATATCATAACATGGCATTGGGCAGAAGGGTGAGAGCTGTATCGGTAACAAAAACGGTTCCCAAACTGTGTGTCGTGGCTCCCTGGGGTGCCGCGAAACATTTCAATATTTTCATCAACTGCGCCCTACAACTGTTAAGAAGGCTTATTTTCTTACTTATGGTACCATAGAAAACTTCAGGTACACTAATGGTGCCGTGGACCGAAAAGTTTGGAAACCACCGTGTAAGAACAACAGCAGTTTTTGCGGGAATCATAAATATGTAGCTTTCAGTCTCCACAAGTCAGATGAGTGGAATGTCCCATAAAGAGATATATAGGAAAGGTATATACATAAATTAATTTAATTAATACAATCTTTCAGCTCTTTGTGGAGCACATGTCATAAACAAGATAAATCATGTCTTGGTCATCCTTTCCAGCTGTGAACTTGTCTTTCCTGATTCTTGTTTGCTTGTCTCGAGATATCATTTCTGTGTGTGTTTTAGTCTACTTCAGTTCCTGTCTACCTTGTTACTTTTAGTACCCGGAATTGAATTATATAACACTCTTCAATATATTCCTAGAAAAAATGTAGGTGATGTCCTTGAAGATCATGTTGGCACCTTGAATTCAAATATCTGGGCTCAACAATCAGTGATGACGGATCAAACCCAGAGGTCGTGACCAGACAACAGTCGAGATTGCACGATTGAAACATATATGGAAAGATAAACGACTCTCCCTCGCCATAAAGGTCAGACTAATGCGCTTACTAGTTCTTTCGATATTCCTCAACGTCTGCGAAATATGGACAATTACAGCAGTACCCCCAGAGAAGAATCCAGGCCATGGAGAAGAGATGTTTTAGAAGACCCCTAAATGTCACCTACAACGACCGTATCACAAATGATGAAATACGACATAGAATCGAGAATGCAAGTGGACTGTACGATGACCTGATCACAACGATCAAAATGTGAATGTTGACTTGGTTTGGCCACGTCTCGAGGTACAAGGACCTTGCTGCAGGATACCGTACAGGGCAGGCGAATATGAGGACGTCCGAGAAAACGGTGGGAAGACAACATCTATGAACTGACTAGCCTACAACCCGAGGAGGCACACAGAGCAACCGCAAACAAAGAGATGGAGTAGTATTGTGAAGGTGTCAGCAGGAGTGCCTCAACGATGCCAAGAGGTCAGGCGATGAGCTGAACTGAATTCGATTGCGTCTGTGCAGCGTTCCCCTGGTAACATGGTGTATGTACATCGCCTTCAGCTAAAATATATGGAGAATATGTACAGTTGGTAATAGTTAGGTCAGGTTACAGTGTGACTATGTTTGCTGGGATGTTGAGCCCAGGTCAAGATACAGAATTAATATATTTGGTTTAATGTTGGGCCCAGGTAACAGGCAGGTCAAGTTACAGTATTAATACGTTTTGTCTAACGTTGGGACCAGCTAACAGACAGGTCAAGTTACAGTATTAATATATTTTGGTCCAACGTTTGGCTTAGGAAACAGACAGGTCAAGTTACAGTATTACTGTGTTTCCTATGATGTCAGGCCAGGTAACAAATAGGTCAAGTTACAGTTTTACTGTGTTTGCTATGCTGTCAGGCCAAGTAACAGATAGGTCAAGTTACAGTATTAATATATTTGGTCTAACGTTTGGCTTATATAACAGACATGTCAAGTTGCATTATTACTGTGCTTGCTGGGATGTCCAGCTCAAGGTTGAGTAAAAGGTAGGTGTAGTTCAATTAGTATTGACAATTTAAAACTAAAACTCATGGAAATACAGGGGAAATAACCGACGAAATATTACTAATTCGTTGCAGATAAAAGTAAGAGTTATTTCAAAAGTAAAATCGTCATTGATCAGAGAGTAATCGTATCGACTAGTTTAAACGCGTTTGGGTAACATTGAGACTCGAGATTAATAAATGACTAAATCACTTTCTCTTCCTGACCTACCATTACTTAACAGTGCCTAAAAAAAATATCGAGCTGGCTGAAGATATCAGGGTATTATTCCTCAGGGTTTACTCCTAAAGCCTTTCACTTAGACAGGTATTCCGCAAGGCAGCGAAGGCGGAACATCTAATAAGTTGGGAATGTAGCATGACTAGAACCAAATCTCTACATTCTGTTTCAGATATTCACAGAGTGTTGTCACAATGTGAAAGTCAACACCACACACATAATGATGAAGGTTGCCATAGAACATAGCTTGTTTAGTATACTCAATAATTATGTACTGCAAAAACTGATATTGTGAAAAATACACAACACATTACACATACACACACGCATTCATACACTGGTATTTACGTCCTAATATTGGGACAACAACACATTACAAACAAATACACACACGTAGTCAGACACTGGCCTTTACGTCCTACTATTGGGACAACAACACATTACAAACAAATACACACACATAGTCGGACACTGGCCAATACGTCATAATTTATTATTCTATACTGAGAGCTAACCAAAGCGTAACAAAGGTAGACACTTCCTTCGCTACAAAGATGTTTGCAAGCGTGACCTGAAAGCCTTGGATATGAACACCTGCAACTGGGAGGAACTAGTCAAAGATAGATCCGGCTGGTGGCAGGCTTTGTGTGCTGACCTTTAGGCAGGGGAAACCAAGATGCGCCAAAATGCAGACTCCAAATGTGTGTGGTCAAAGTAAGGACAACAACTGACAAAGATCCCTCTCTAGCGTGAGGTCTATTGTCTCTCAAGACTGACAGAATGACACTCAATCAATCAGAGGCCCTAGCTGACAGATGCCCCTGCAACACGCAAAGTTCGTGCATAAATACGGAACTTCGTTGTAGTGTTCATGTTGGGATGTTTCTAACTACACTTCAGCTAGGAAGAAGCAAATTCACTTTCTTCAGTGACTTCCGCAACATTAGAAGCTTCTCATCAAGTGCATTAACATAATAAATTCGCCAAGAGTGGATCAGGACTCAGATACGAGCATCTTTGAACAAACTCTACGAATCAGATGATTCCGCTACCGGTGTAAGACGAAAAAAAGAGTCCCAGAAATTTCTGCTTATCTGCCAAAAATATAATTTTTCGTTCAATTGACATCTGCTAATAGAACTTTATGTTTTTCTGCATTTGATTTTAGTAGCGTTTTGGTAATGAGTTTACCGTGAGCCGTTTGGTGATGTTGTTATTAGACCGTGAAATCACTCGCCCTAATCTTGTAACATATTTTCTTTGATATTCTAGTTTCATGTATTTAATTCCGTCGGTTAATGTTGTTTTCCATCGCTCAATTTGTCTTTCGTTTACTGTTTCTATCATTCTCTCTCTCTCGTTCTCTCTCTGTATATTTCTCTCTCCCCTCTCTATCTCTCTCGCTCTCTCGCTCTCTCTCTCTCTCTCTCTCTCTCTCTCTCTCTGTATGTTGTTTAATGTCCACAATAAATAGGATTACTCTTTTGTGAGCCCTAAAAAGGACGTTAGGCGCGGGTTGTCGTAGCTTTACTCACATCTCCAGTGTGCTGATGAAGGTGATACAGGGGACATTCAGTTGGTTGTGCTACGTTTGGCTTCATCTGCGTGTCGTTTACTATTAATGGGATCACGTCGATCCATCACCTTATTAATCAAGCTGCCATGAAAGCAGTCCATTTCCAGAAAGAACTATGAGGAAGCCAAAGTGAAGGATTTGGCCAGCATGTTTTGCCTGACCCTGACTAACATGTCTGATCAGTATGTTTTGCCTGACCCTGACTAAAATGTCTGATCAGCATGTTTTGCCTGACCCTGACTAAAATGTCTGATCTGCATGTTTTGCCTGACCAGAAAATAATCTTCCTTCCCTTTTGAATGTAAATATGTATGCATGTGTGTGTGTATGTGTGCATGTATGTGTGTATGTATGTATGAATTTATGAATAAATGTATTTATTTATGTATGTATATATATATATATATATATATATATATATATATATATATGTATACATATCTATCTGTCATTGTGTCTATCTATCTATCTATCTATCTATCTATCTATCTATCTATCTATCTATCTATCTATCTATCTATCTATCTATCTATCGATCTAACTATCTAGATCTCGATCTATCTATCTATATCTCTAAATCTATCTATATATCTATCTATCTATCTAGATATGTAGACATATATATACTGCATATATATATATATATATATATATATATATATATATATATATATATATATATATATATATACATATTTATATATACATATAGCAACAGGTGCGAAACGACAACGCTTGGAGCCAAACCTTCAACAGTGTGATTAATCCAGCCATGGTTTATGTCTCCGCCTTGTGGAACCTATTGCAAGTTGATGCAGATAGATCCGCGTTGCTCAATGAGAAATGGAGCGATAAACATTAAATATCTTCATTCGAGACCAAATCCGCAGCACGGAGATCAGACTTCGAACTTCCATCTCTGACATCATAGATGTCGTGGTGTTAAGAAAATACAGATGGGCCGGCCATGTGGTGCACATTTCGGATAACTGATAACAGATAACATTTAACAGAGTGACGTCATTCTGGTCATATAACTGTAGCCGTCCTCGCGAAAGACAAATGATGAGTTGGGGGTTAGCGTGAGGGAGACACTAAGCACATCATAGCACACCAAGCCAAAAGAGCAAAATGAATTTACTCAACATTTGGCAACCTGGCATCAGACCAATGTGACTGATTGAATACCGCATTTTGAGATTTGAGATTGATCATATATATATATATATATATATATATATATATATATATATATATATATATATATATATATATATATAAACAAAAGTAAAGTAAAGTAACCCATAGTATTACTGCCGTATGGGTGTGCGATGTTAGATAGAAGCTGGTTCTCTATTATGAGGGCAAATGACATGAGGTTGGGAATCTGAATCATTGACAGACTTCCTTGCTTCAAAGCACGTATGCCCAGCCCCAGAATACCCTTCCTTTGTAGCCTTTCAATGGATTTTGACGTTACAGTGGTACACATCTTTCTTCTGTAAACGCCACTCGAATGAAACAGTAGCCAACATGGCGCTCTGGGTTCTAAAGTGTTTAGGAATATAATTGGTGATTCCTTGATGTGCGTTCTCTGATTTGATATTTTTTGCAGAATGCGATCACTTTCTATGAATTGCTGTATTACTTTCGTCCATATCTCTTGTTTGCTGAGCAGATCTGTCGGCTACGTCATGAAATTGTGATTAAAGCAAGCTGAGATAAAACGCTGCTTGCATCTCTAGAAACGAAGAAACAAAAGCGAAAAAAGATGGGTGGTTCGTCTCGAAAGCTTCAATCGGCCGCTGATATCAAGGGAGATGAGAAGGTCGTTTAGTACTATCGGAGATGGACGAAAAGAATTGGAGGTTTCGTGTAGACGTTATACACGTAAAAGAATCAATAGCAGTTGACAAATGGAAAAGAGCAGATTATTACGCAATTCCTGGCAAATATTCTAAATGCAACAACATTCTTACCCAATGGTCACCATCATGAAGGTCCTAAAGGTGGAAGCAAAGACAACAATAAATCAATCATTTGTCTGTCTCCACGCTTGATTTCAAGTACAAATAATGCGTGTACATAATCACAGAGGTAGAAGAGGAGTGACTAGTGTGACTGAGAGGGGATTGTAGCTCGAAACATGTAGCTTACAGCTTGTTCATTTTTGGATGACTGATACTTTATGGGAGACAAGCACATCTGAGTCATAACTGATACTTAATGGGGAACAGGCCCACTTGAGTTATGACTGAAACTATAAAGGCAGCAGGCCCACCTAAGTTATAACTGATGCAGTATGGGAAGCACGCCCACTTCAGTCATGGCTGACAATTTAAGGAGAATTAGACCATGACTGATACTTAATGAGAAGGACGCCAGCTTGCGCCACGGTTTTAATGGGGAATACGCCCACTTAAGTCATGACTGATATTGTATGATGCGCACGTCCAGTCATGACTCCAAGCATCATCATCTAGCTGTAGATGTTCATGTACGTTTGCGTTGGGCTTGAAAAACATGTTCTTTCATCGACATTTCCTTTCAACATATGTTCTCTAGGTCTTTCTGTTTCACGATAGGAGCAAGGTGGTATCTTGGTCTTATCAAAGCCAAAAGTGAAAAGAAATTAATAGAACGAGGAAAGTATGATGGCGACAGACCAGGTTTATGAGTGAAAATCATAAGAGTAAATGAAATTACTCTTCAACAGGCCCATGAGTTCAAGTATTTGGGCAGTATTTTTTCGGCAGACGGCAAGATCGACAGGGAAATTGAGACTAGATGTCAGAAAGCGTCTGCGGTGACTTATCAGCTGTCATCACTGCTTAGGAACCCGAGCATTAGTTTGGCAACAAAGCGTCAGGTGATAAACAGTATATTTATGCCGAATCTGTGTTACCAGTGCCAAACATAGCCTCTGTCCAGGGCAAGTGAGAGCAGAATTTCGAGGAACGTGTGAAATGAGGTGTTTGAGGAAGGCCATCTGTGTTACCAGGAGAGACGGCTGCGGAACGAAGGCATTTGCAGTATGGTCGGCACTACGTCCTGTGCCGAATACATTTCCAGGCAAATATGTTTGTTTGGTCATCTCATGAGAATACATCCTCATCAACTTCCATTGATGGACCGACGCAACGCACTTGGCGCAGGACAGACAACTTTAGCTCATCAAGCAGCCCAACGGCACAAGTGGAAAGAAAATTAACTAAATAATCAAAATTCTGTTTCATGGCAAACATTGTCGTCGGGGAGGAAGTCTAAATGGATCAATTTTACGACGTGTTAGTGTTTTAAGAAAGTTTTTGGCCAGTCTCCTTTCTAATAAACAGGCCTCCGTGGCATTCATTAAAACGTATTTACGGAGTATGCGTCGTGTCAGATGACCAGTCGTAACGGAACATGGAGGAATGAATACTGCAAAAATAAATAGAGCGCAAGATGGTGGAGAGAGAGAGCGAAATAGAGAGAGAAAGTGAGAGAGAGAGAAAGAGAGAGAGCGTGAGGGTGATAGGAACTATTCTCAGAAAAAATTCAGACACTATAACCAGACCTGCGCTGGACTGGAACCAAAAGTGAAAAAAGAGACGAGTGCAAAAAACTAAGAAACAACTGGTGGCGAACGGTCGATTCGGAAATATGTACAATTGGGGTCTCAGCGGGGGAGCTTAAGAAAAAGGCACCAAATAAGAACAGTTAAAGCGCATCTTCTGTGGCTCTTATTTCGTGGAAACAGATGGATAAATTTGGATAATTTTTACACCTCATTGATAGTGAGTCAGGTACCAATATACAGGTAAGAAGACTATA
>JAVGWX010000006.1:44290202-44342702 GCA_036924085.1 Ariolimax columbianus
ATGTAGACAGCATATACAGGAAACAGATAAAACAAACAACACCGTTGGAATTTAAGATAAAACAGAAACATAACACTATTCTGAGATTGCACTGCACAGACCGACCTTGACAAACGTGGGGCGCGATGTTGGGACGTTGTTGTTGTTGTTGTTTTGTTGTTGTTGTTGTTGTTGTTGTTGTTGTGAATGCCCACAAAGAGTATGTTTACGTTTTTATGCGCCCTGAAAACGACGTTTAAGCGGCCGGCCGCAGTAGCTTTCCTCACATCCCGAGCGTCACTGAAGGTGAACCGCAGTCCGCATGCTGTTGTGCTTTGTTTGGCTTCATCTGTGTGTCGCACACTACTACGGGGATTACGTCGATTCCACACCTCGTTAGCCAGACTGCCAAAAAGCACAGTCCGTTTCCATGGAGGACTACGTGAAAGTCGAGGTGGGGGTTTTGATCAGTATATTTTGCCTGAACCTGACTAACATGTCTGATCAGCATATTTTGACTGACCCTAAGTAACATGTCTGATGAGTATATTTTGACTGACCCCGTGTAACATGTCTGATCAGTATGCTTTGCCTGACCCTGACTAACATGTCTGATCGGTATGTTTTGCCTGACCCTGACTAACATGTCTGATTAGTATGCTTTGCCTGACCCTGACTAACATGTCTGATCGGTATGTTTTGCCTGACAAGACGCTAGTTTCGTTGTTTTGGTCATTTCATAAATCAAATAATGGTATATGAGCTTATGAAATAATGAAAGTAGGGTATCCTACACTGAATGTAGTCACCATGAGCGCTAGGTCTGATTTAGTATTATCCAATATTTGTCCAGCTATCTAAAGACATCGGATTGAATTAAAAGGTGAAGAGAAAATAAGGGTTCTAAAGAAGACATGACAACAACAGTGGAAGAGAAAGTAGTGTATGGGAAATGGTATGTGCTTAGCTCAAGTTATTGTACTCCCATAGCATTCCCTGCTGGGGTGGTGGAAGTATTTGAGACTATTTTGTATTAGGCTTCATTTTGTGCTATATGGCTGGCTATTTACTTTTCTGTTTGATATCCTTCCTCAACAGTTAGTAAGGTACCCATTTAGTTAGTTGATTAGTTAGTCAGTTAGTCAGTCAGTCAGACAGTTATTCAGTCAATCAGTATGTTACTTAGTCAGTCAGTCCGTCAGCTCGCCACTCACTCGGTCAGTCAGTCCGTCAGTCTGCCAGTCAGTAGATTAGTTAGTTATTTAGCTAGTTAGTTAGTTAGTTAGTTAGTTAGTTAGTTAATCAGCTAGTTAGTTGCCAACCGCGAGCGATGATAGCAGCACCATCAGATGGTTTTGTCTTGATGATGTAACCTGCGCTGTATTTGGATTGTAGTGAGTAAGAAGCTTGGCTGCTCATCAACCTCACTCTCTGGTCCAGAGTGACCTTAGGCCAGTGGCAAGACGTAAGTCAAGACGACTGGCGGTAACTCGGAATGCAGACACTCTGGCCCCACCTTGCTTGAGACCTGGGGTCTCTTGAATCTTGCGGGATTCGATCGCCCACAGTTTATTATTTTGAGAGTCGAGTGTCTTACCTCTCAATAACATGACTAACAGTGTGAGTGATGTGTCATTGACATATTGCCGGTAAATTAATTGTAAATGGCACCCATTTACAGCTTGATCGAGTGGAATGAATCGATAGCAGGGATCGAACTCTGTAATTTTTAATAAGAAGCAAGTGTCTACTACATTTTACACAGACGATCTGTTAAGCAGGTGGCAGAAAATAAGAGTGGGCGGAGACCGACCGCTGCAGCTCTGTGTTCCAAATAGACGAAATAAGTTAAGTCAAATTCGTCTCGTCTAGTCTGTCCCGTAACTAAGTGGTTGTATAGGGAATCATATCTCACGACATCATAAACTGTCTCTCACTATCGTTTTCTTTCCATTGCGTGAGGTGTGTTTTCAGTTCGTGTCAAGTCCATCCACTAGTGAGTATCATCTGTCCAGCGCGCCTTTGAACGACATTTTATTATCTTGTCAGAAACTGCGCCTAGAGTATCCCATTGGACAAATAAGAACGTATCACATCACCCTACCATGTTAACATTCCCCATACATGCATTTAGCCTTATTCTATGATTTGTTAGTTCAGTATTGATGTTATTTGTTGTCCCTGATGAAGGCCTATTGGTCATAACATAGGTTTTTTTCGTGTTCTCGTCTTGGTGCGGTAACGTTAATGAACTTTTAACTTTTTTTTTCATTTATTTTTCCCTACCACCCTACCAGTAGAACTTTCGTGATTTAAGAACTGGTTGGAGGTCCTGATACGATCAGATAGACGGTTGGACAGTCTTTCGTAAACTGACATTATGAAGTGCCCTTGAAATGATATCCCAAGGATCTTTCTGAAAAACCTCATCTTCATAGCCTGGATTTTTCGCGTCAATTTGATGTCCATGTTTCACAAGTACACAGGTACATAGAGGATCAATGTCCGCATTAAATTGGAAGTCGTCAAGTATCTGCAGTGATAATTTCAATATCAATTGTTTTTAGCCCTGAGTGCAATCCGTTTTGTCCGCCTTTTATTGTGTATGTGGGAGGTTGAAGTGGTCATATTCTCTTCAATCTGTGTACCACTTGGATGTGGAATGTTAAACGTTGAATAATAGTGTAACAGTTCCCGCCGGAGCAAGGGGAGTTTAGGATGCCTGAACATGTTAAAGCTTAAAGCTATCTGAATGCATGTCAAGGTCACTCACCGTCTCAGCAAAGGAGAACAGAGTTGGGTTAAGGAATGTGGACAGGTAGAAACTGACCACTGGTCTTCTGATTTTGGTAGGGGGAGATTGATTGACAGACGAAATTGGCAGCGGGGCTTGCTGCGAGAGAATGAGTGACAGGTGCGCAAAGTGTTTCGTTCCAATTGGGATTGAAGATGACCATCACTTGAGATCGATTGGTCAAGCTCTGGCCTTGCTTGAGGATATATAACTCGAGACAAAGTTTAGCTCGGGAGGCTGGAGAGAGAGGCTAGATAGAGAGAGGCTGGAGAGAGAGAGAGGCTGTATGGAGGAGAGTGAGAGAGAGAGAGACTGAATGTAGATAGTATGTTTTACTCATCGACTTAGATAGAGGAGCGATTGATAGACTGTTGGACGAATGTTTAGTGATAGAACAGGGTCGCTCAAATAGGTGAATGAGTTTTGCATTAATAGATAATCTGAAAGTGTGTTTGTAAGCAAGGACACATTGTGAACGAGTTATGTCGAGATCGCCCGCCTGAGGGGATTTCAGTGAGGAAAAGTATTTGATAAGGTGTGTTGAAGACGCAGTTAAGGCGATGTGTGTGGGATGTAATTGCAAGGCAATAGAACTGGGTTTTTAGATAGTTGGGAATTCCATCAATAGCTAATGCTTACAATTCCCGTTTTAGTTGAATGTTTAGTTAAGATATGTATTATATTGTGTTTGTAATTTCTCTACTCATTCTATGATATGAGTATGATATAATAAATATGCCACCTGCTGTGTGATATGTCATTTACTGAGTATGGTCATGATGATGTGGATGAGTGTGAGAATGTTCTAAGTTCGATCACGGCAGCAGAGGGTCTGCTACAATAGATACACATCTTGTAGCACCGTTTGAACTAATTAGCGCAAACAAAAACAACAACTTAGGACCAGGATGTAGGATCAAGTGCATATGAATGTCGTTTTGTGGTATGACTAGGATCATACTATGTTTGTAGGGAAGGACGGAACGCTGTGCGGTGCTCGTATGCATGTAAATATATAAGTAAATTACGCATCCATTTCTTGTTTTTGTAATCATAATTTTGATGTTTGTACTGTCAATCGAATTTCGTCATGAACTATTCCGTTATACTGTAGATAAATGTACAGTCATTCACATCAGTAAATCTATTATGGAACATAATTACAGAATAAGAGAGAACAATATTAGAATGATAGAAAAGGTTATACTAGATCATATAGTTAAAGTGAGTGAGCAAGTCCAGGTAGCAGTGAATAAGGCAAATGCAATGTTAGGTATGATAAAAAGAAATATTAAAAATAGGAGCAAGGAAGTGATAGTCAAACTGTATAATTATCAGTTAGACCTAGATTGGAGTACTGTGTACAGGTGTGGTGTCCTTATCGAAGAGAGGATGTAAACATGTTGGAAAGGATACAAAGAAGAGCGTGAAAGCTCATAGTGGGATTCCAGAATTCAGTTATGAGGAAATCTCAGAAAAACCGACTTACACTGTGCAAAAAAAGATAAGAATTCGAGGTGACTTAATATAGGTTTATAAGATAATCAAAGGAACGGATACATTATACCAAAACAAGTTTTAATTTAAATACAACCACCTACAAGAATAAAAGGACATAGCTGCAAATTAACTAAAGGAAAGCAATATATTTTTTAGTCAGAGAGTGTTTAATGCTTGGAATGTATTGCCACAGGAAGTAATGGAGGCAGGCTCAATTAATGCATTTTAAGAATAGGTTGGATGCGCATAGCTTTTAGAGCAAGGAAATGTAAATGAAACTGGTTCCGCTTGAGAAGTTGGAACCCGCAGCTAGGCTGAGAAACCGGTCACCAAGATCAAGATCCTAATATTGTGTATTTATCATGATCATTTTGGCTCAGACATAGACACATTGACCATATCAGTATTCCTTATTTAACCAAGGACACTATGTGCTCACTTCTTAAAGTAGTCACTACTTTTCTATCATAGCAATGTAGAGATTTTCTGTTGCTTCTGCACGTGTCAAATATATTTTTTACAAGAAAGGTAGTCATCTGCAATTCCCAATTCCCCTTAGTCACATCTCACGACATAACACGATCCTGCTGTCTGAAGACAGGCTGTATTGCAGCATTTTTGCCAAGGAGGGCGGGCATCGACGCTGTAATCCTCATAGTGGTTAGCCTATGGTTAATTGCGCTTAATAAAAACGTCTTGCCCAACGTGAGTGATGACAGTGGCATCATCAGACAGTTTTGGTATTGAAGATTGATGATTGATGATGATGATTGATGATGTCACGTGAGCTGTGTTTGGATTATAGTGAGGAAGAAACTGTGCTGGTCATCAAACTTACTCTGAGACGACCAGCCGATGATGCAGTTATTCTGGTCTTACCTACATTGAGACCAGGGGTCACTTGTGGGATTCGATTGCACACCGTTTCCGTCCATCACTTTGAGAAACGAGTAACTTACCTCTCGACTACATCAGCGACCTCTATGTATTGCGCTACAACTAGGAGGACTCCTGGTCGACTCCTACGATATGACTAGGAGAGAAGCGTAATCTGGGTCACGATCAAGCCTTCGCCACAAGTGTTCGTTCGTTCTCATGGAAATAGGCTGTGTCACAGCAGTCTGATGAACGACGCTGTAATCTACTTTGCAGTTTGCATTCTGAAGAGCGTTGTATTGCACTACAGCTAGGGGAACTTATCTACATCTACTCAAGCACGCCACTTGACGACGTTTCTTTGGAATCTGGGTTGCAATGGCTCGTCTTACATGTCGAAAAGCATTTGAGAAGATGAACCTAGGTCCTCTTGGCTGTAGTACAATGCAAGACTCTTCAGTAAACTACCACTATGGGAGTTGCGGAGTTGAATCCTGCATCGTTAGCCAGAATGTTGACTAGGACATATGTATATATTCAGCCGACTTGCTAGGGCGATAGGCGGGGGTCTTGACCAGTAAGTCTCACCTGGCCTAGATTACTCCTCGCTCCGAACGTGACCAGTATGTCTCACCTGGCCTAGATTACTCCTCGCTCCGAACGTGACCAGTATGTCTCACCTGGTCCTGATTACTCCTCGCTCCGAACGTGACCAGTATGTCTCACCTGGCCCTGATTACTCCTCTTTCCCAACGTGACCAGTATGTCTCACCTGGCCTAGATTACTCCTCGCTCCCAACGTGACCAGTATGTCTCACCTGGCCTAGATTACTCCTAGCTCCCAACGTGACCAGTATGTCTCACCTGGCCCTGATTACTCCTCCCTCCCAGCGTTACCAGCGTGTCTCACCTGCACCTGAATACTCTTCCCTCCCAACATGACCAGTATGTCTCACCTGGCCAAGATTACTCTTCGCTCTCAACGTGATCAGTATGTCTCACCTGGCCCTGATTACTCCTCTTTCCCAACGTGACCAGTATGTCTTACCTGGCCCTGATTTCTCCTCCTCCCAACGTGACCAGTGTGTCTCACCTGCACCTGAATACTCTTCCCTCTCAACGTGACCAGTATTTCTCACCTGGCCTAGATTACTCCTCGCTCCCAAAGTGATTAGTACGTCTCACAGGCCCTGAATACTCTTCCCTCCCAACATGACCAGTATGTCTCACCTAACCTGATTACTCCTAGTTTACAACGTGATCAATATGTCTCACATGCCCTGATTTCTCCTCCCTTCCAACGTGACCAGTATGTCTCACCTGGCCCTGATTACTCCTCCCTCCTAACGTGACCTGTATGTCTCACATGCCCTGTATATATATATATATATAGTGTAAAGAATATGTTATATTGTGTTTATATTTAGTGTTACTTGAATTTATATAGAGTGAGTGTAAAGTGAAATAGAATAAAGCAGACCCCTTTACCGTCAATGACAGAGCTCCATTAAATTGATCGGCTCTTGTACACGGCAATTGTTGCCATGGAACTGACTTTAACCTGGACCTCTTTTAAACGAAATTAACGTTCAAGATTGTTAATTTAGTGGTAGTTTTAATTTCTTTTGATGTCTATAAGGTCCCTAATACAACACATGCTCCCCTCGCCCTTTGTTGTCTTAAACAGCAGTATAGCGACTGCATCCTGACTTCAACGGTGTTGGTATTCGCTAAACTGTCAATGTGTGAGGTATTGTTACTCTGCGCAACCTGTAACAGTCATGTCACATTATTTAGTAAATTTACAGAAATAGGAGGAATACTTGAATGTGTTCAGCGGCACATTAGTGTGGCACGGAACAGCGTATTAGAAACCCGCAGGTAGATAAACATTGGAAATGCTAACGCAGAGGAAGCTCACGAGTGTGTAGCTTAGGTTAGAGTTCTAAAGATCGCTCTACCTGTAGCACCGGTTTGCCTGGCACGAGCTCAGGTGTGTCAGTCGCACACGTTTACCTTGCTTGGCGTTTAAGAGGGGAAGTTATCTCGCGCGGTCCTCGTGCTTCCTACTCCTCCTCAACGTAAAACAAACCTGCAAACGTTAGTTTCTCTTTTAACACAACTGATGGGTGTGGGGAGTGGGGGGGGGGGGGGTGGAGACGGGGATAAGAACGAAAACAAGAGTTCAGAGGGACAGGGTTCTTCTTCTTCTTCTTCTTCTTCTGCGTACACAGTCAGACAGTAACCATTATTTTTTCGAAAAAAGCGGCGGTCATCCTGAGGCTCTCGCTACTGCCATAAAGCTTGTCTTGCAGTTCCACTGGTAATGGCCACATCTGCTCTCTCTGATCCTCGTATGTCGGGCAGTTCTGCAGCATATGTTCAGTGGTCATTTTACCAGTACCGCACGGGCATTCGTCGGTACACCCTATCTTCAATTTGTTGAATAGGGGGTACCTCAGTCTGTTGTGGCCAGTGCGAAGTCTAAAGACAACGACCTGCTCTCTTCGGTTCAACTGGTAATAGGCATCGTTTTTGGTGTAACCAGTATGTTCGGTTTCCCATTTGGTCATGTATCTGGCTTTGATAAGCCGTTTTGACTCTTCGTACGTCATACTGGTATCTGTTTGTGGTAGTCTTGCACCTTCTTTTGCCAGTCTGTCTGCCTCCTCGTTGCCTTGGATGTTGCAGTGTGACGGAACCCACTGTACCACTACCCTTTTTGGTGCGGACTGCTGGCACAGTTTGCAGAGTGCTGCTCTTAAGTCATTAAGCTCAGTGTTTTTCTGGCTTTTTAGCGCTGTGACTACGGCGAGAGCATCTGTCAGCAGGACTATATGGCTCTCATTTTCACTATGTGTCACCATCTCTTCCACTGCCGCCCTCAGTGCCTCTGCCTCCGCTCTGAAATTGCTTGTGTACTTACCAGTAGCGAATGACAGTGTTATTTTTCTGCCATTTGGTAGGTTTAGGAATGCTCCTGCCCCTCCGTTCTGTGTAGTGTTTGTTACAGAACTGTCGGTGTATGCATGGGTCCAGTCCATGCTTGGGTAGCTTTTCGTTATGAAGCTTAGGGTAGTGTCTCTCCTTTCTTTTTCAGTCTGGCAGTTTTTGTTTGCAATACCTGGTATATTTTCTACCACCTCTGGAAATATATCCTGCCTCCAGGTAGGTTTTCGTACAGTAGTGATGGGTTTTGGTGTTGTTAGTGTGTTTATGGGATCTTCGTGCATCTTTGCTTTGGCTATTTCTGCAAAGTTTCTCCGCTTTAGTTTCCCATTTCCCAAATTGTTTAGTCTCTGGTACATTGGATGGTCCGTCAGTCTTCGGAGTTTCTCTGACTGCAGCTGGGCTCTGCAGTCTCTTCTACCGGTCATGGATTGCAATTTTGTAATCTTTTCAAGTTCTACAATTGGCGTTGACTTCATGCCACCTGTTATAATTCTCATGGCTTGGTTTTGAAGTTTGTTAACTTTATCGAAGTTCGCCTTCGCTGCTGTTGTCCATGCCGCAATGCCATACTCGAGAACTGGTCTCACTCTTCCAGTGTACAGTTTCTTTAGTAGGCCTTCGTCTGCTCCCCAGCTTGTGCCAGCAAGTTTCCTCATGATTGCCATTCTTTCTCTGGCTTTCATTCGGTTTCTCTCAATCTGACTTTTCCATGTCATGCGCCGATCAAATGTGACTCCCAGATAGGTTGGGTTGTCGTTTGGCTGCAGGATTTTGCCATTTAGACTTAATTTGGTACTTTTGGGTTTTAATGAGAGCGAGAATATTGTGCATATTGTTTTCTCCTCGTTTATTTTGACCAGCCATGAGTTCGCCCACTCTTCCAGCGATGTTAGGGCCGTCTGCATCCGATTTCTTGCTATGGTGAGATTCTTTTCAGAGGTCCACATAGCCAGATCGTCTGCAAACATTGAGCTATGGACTCTTCTTGGTATATTCTCTGTAATATCGTTTATATATACCAGGAAGAGTGTGGGTGACAATACTCCCCCTTGGGGTACTCCCTGCTCGAGTGTCACCTTTTTGCTCATCTGCCCTTGTACTTGGACTCTGGCCGTTCTTTGTTTGAGGTAGTGGTTGATCCACTTGTACATCTTCCCACAGACATCACTTCTTCTTAGCTTGACTCTTTCCAGACTTTGTCAAATGCCTTTTCCAGATCCACCCAAACAGCTACTGTGTGTTTCTGTGCCTGGTAGGCATCTTCTATCTCTTGGGCTATGAGGATGACCTGGTCCTCAGTGGATCTGTGCTGTCTAAAGCCGGCTTGCTGTGGAATTAGTATTCGTTTTTCTTCCAGATGCCACATCAGTCTGGTGTTTATCATCCGTTCCATCAGCTTGCCGACACAGCTCAGTAGGCTTATGGGCCTGTATCCATTTGGATCTGTTTTGTCCTTTCCTGTTTTTGGTACTGGTACCAGTATTGCATCTTTCCATGCCTGTGGTACAATTCCCCTTTTCCAGCTTTGGTTCAGAACCGATAGCAGTTTCTTCTTCGCTGTTTGGCCCAGCCCCATCAGCATTTCGTTTGTTATCCCGTCTTTTCCGGGAGATTTCCTTTTCTTTAGTGTTCTCATAGCCTCTTCCATTTCGCGCATTGTTAGTTTGGCCATCATGTGCTCTTCAGGAGCCGTATTCATGTTTTCGTGTCCCTTTAGTTCTTCGCTAATGTCTGTATGCTTATCTGCAGGGACATCGATGTGGTTTGCTTTGGCATAGTGATCGACAAAGGCGTTTGCGGCTTTCTTACCTGTGATCAAGTTCTCGCCCTGCTTGATAGTAATTTGTTTATTTGACGGGGTTTCGTCGTTCATGGCTCTGACTAGCTTCCGTAGCTTGTTCCCGTCTTTGTCCAGGTTTAGACTTTCCGTTTTATTTTTCCAGCTTTCTCTTGCTGTTTGCTTGAGAGTGTGTTTGTACTTCGCCGCGGCGGCTTTGAGGGCGATGGTTGCCTCCATGGATTTTTCTCGCTCTGCCATGTTCCTAGCATTTGTTACTGCCTCTTCCACTTTCTGCAACTCATCATTCCAGTAGGGCTTATAGTTTTTCCTAGCTCCTCTTGGGATGGTTTCAGTGGCGGCTTGCATTATTGCCTTGCTTAGGCTCTCTACCATGGGCTTCATTTTGGTGTTTCGTGTGTTGATGGTTTCACACAGCCCATCTGTCAGGATTGCAAATCTGTCCCAGTCGGCTCGTTTGTAATTCCAACGTGGGAGCGGTTTTGTTTCCTGTGGGCCTACTTCCATGTCAATGGTTAGCCTGATCGGCCTGTGGTCGCTACCTGCCAGTTGGTTTAGCACCTGGCGGTCTATTTTATGGTGTATGTCCTGTGTGGAGAAGGCCAAATCTGGAGTCGAGGTGGTATGCCATGTTCTTGAATAGAAGCTAGGGCTATCCTCCGGCCTATTGATTAGTGAGAGATTTGCATCTATCTCCCAATCTTCCACTTCGTCACCTCTGCTGTCTGTGTCAGAGTATCCCCATCTCTCCGAGTGGCTGTTGAAATCTCCAACTACTATGCAGTTGGAGTCTCTGACCTCCATACTCGAGAGCGATAGGTCTCTGTTTGGTGGTCCGTACAGATTGAAAATGCGGAGCTTCGTCTCTTGAGCCATTATGTCAACTCCTACAATTTCTGCTTGTCCGGTGTGATTGACAGATACCGCGCTACTCGGTATGCAGTTTCTGGTCAGTATCAGGACCCCTCCTTTGTGGCCTTCTCTATCTAGACGGAAGGTCTGATATCCTCTGATTGAGAATTTATGGTTATTGTTGAGGTGCGTTTCCTGGATACATGGCACGTCAATCTTACCTTCATGCAGGTGGTGTGTTAGGGAAAGTTTTTTGTTAATGACTCCCTCCGCATTCCACTGTAGTATTTTGAGGGTCTTGAGGTTTTGGCCAATAGAAGTTGCCCCATAGCCGTGTGCCTTGACTCCACGACACATGGGTGGGTGACCACCAGTAGTCAAGGGTGGGCCCCTTCGAGGCGTGGGGCCCGGCACTATCGCTGCCTGGCGGGACTCCGCAGGATGAGCGCCATGCGTTTTTCTAATAGGTTGTACTGCCATCATACTGTGATTTACGTTGCACTGTTTTGTTAGGCTTGCGGCCCCGTGCACCCGATTTCAACAGGCGTTTCTGTAGGGATGCCCTCCTTAGCCTTTGGCTGTCCCCAGCCTATCTGCAAGGCAGCAGTTGTTTGTGATCAGAGTTTTCTCTCTTATGGAAGTTGTCTTACCAGACTATCGAGTCTTCACTACTCGTGTCTAGAAGGTGCAATGATGATATGTGATGATATATGAGATGGACTGGTTTACCCGGAAGAGAGGCAGTCCAGTGTGTCTGTATCCCAGGATCGTCACGTCCTGCCAGGAACGTAGCATTTGCATGTGAGTGGGGTATCTCTTTTTCCCTTTATTTTCTTGGCTTCTATGCAGAGATGGTACGCCTAGCATTCCCCGCCACCTGGGGTGTTGACACAGTGGGGCAGGTGTGCAATGTCCGCTGGTCTGCATCTCTTCTGCGTCCAGTATGACAGTTATATGGCTGATAACGTACAGAGGTAGATATCGTAGCCGGAGTGCATTCAGCCAGAGGACAAGCCTGGTGATGTCACAGAGATGTTGTTTGCCTGATGTGCGGACAACTCTCATGGTCAGTGGTTGAGTCTTGACAGTTCACAGTGAGGTGGCTGCTCTACTGTTTTCGACACCCCGACCAGGTACTAAGTCTTTGGTTGGTGTTTTCGCACCCCATCGCCGTAAAGGGTGAGTATCAAGCAGTTGTCCGCCCGTTTTGATTGGCGGACGGCAAGGACCTCTTACTGTGGCTCTACCTGATAGGGCTGGGGCGCAAGCCCCAGGTCCCGAGCATGTAGGAGCCTCCCATTGCAGTGGTGCTGAGATTTTGGGCGGGATTGCGGCTTACAAGGGTTCGGCCGTAATCCCCCACATGGTAGCCTCGCGCCCTTGGCTTATCAGCCTGGTACGTGAACCAAAGTGTCTGCGGCTCCTCTCGATTTGAGCTGGTTTTCCGTAGCAACGCCCTGTCATTTGTAGGGTAAAACTGACCTGTCTTCAGATGATCTATTTCCAGCACCCGTTCACTATTTGGTCAGACGAATTTATTGGGGGCTTTTGCTTGTCAATGACCAGGTATTTGAAATCTGCGGTTTCTGCGGAGTTAAACACGATTTCCGTAGCGTTCTTTCATTTGAGTGTTTGAGAGCTGACTTGTCATCCGTGAGTCTAATACCAGCGTACGTTCATTATTAGACCCAAGCG
This sequence comes from Ariolimax columbianus, assembly GCA_036924085.1. Taxonomy (NCBI): domain Eukaryota; kingdom Metazoa; phylum Mollusca; class Gastropoda; order Stylommatophora; family Arionidae; genus Ariolimax; species Ariolimax columbianus. Next base: position 44,302,649 of record JAVGWX010000006.1, read on the forward strand.
GCAGTGCTCTCGATTTGTCAGTTGTTCTACAGTATTGGCGTGTTCAGTCAAATTAAGCCGCAGGTTCCACACCTGGTGGTGCCCTTGCGTCAATTCCCTTAGCGAGACAATCAAGTTTCTTAGAGGGTAGCCCCAGATTTTCGAGGGTCTAATTCCAGCCCATGTTCTCTATTAGATCCCACTAAGGTGTACTTTTTGATAGTCATTCTGCAGTATTGGCGTGTGAAGTTAATTTAGGTCTCAGGCTCCACTCCTGATAGTGCTCTTCCGTCAATTCTTTTTTCAGAACACTGGATGCAGACGAAACCGGGCCACAGGGGACATAACCCCAGATTTCTGGGGGTCTAAATCCAGCACCAGTTCCATATTAGACCCCAGAAGAGTGGTCTCGGCATGTCAATCATTTCAGTGTTGGCCGTGTTGAGTCAAATTAAGCCGCAGGCTCCACTCCTGGTGGTGCCCTTCCGTCAATTCCTTTAAGTTTCAGCTTTGCAACCATACTTCCCCCGGAACCCAAACACTTTGGTTTCCCGGAAGCTGCCCGCAGAGTCATCGAAGCAACTCCTGCGGATCGCTAGTCGGCATCGTTTACGGTCAGAACTACGACGGTATCTGATCGTCTTCGCGCCTCTGACTTTCGTTCTTGATTAATGAAAACATTTTTGACAAATGCTTTCGCAGTAGCTCGTCTTGCGGCGATCCAAGAATTTCACCTCTAACGCCGCAATACGAATGCCCCCGTTTGTCCCTGTTAATCATTACCTCCAGTTCCGAAAACCAACAAAATAGAACCGAGGTCCTATTCCATTATTCCATGCACCATTATTCAGGCAGCCGAGGCCTGCTTTGAACACTCTAATTTTTTCAAAGTAAACGCGCTGGCCACCCAGGACGCTCAGCGAAGAGCACCCGTGGGAGAGAGCCGGCAGACGGTAGGGCAGGAGACAACGGGCAGTGAACCGGCGCGAGCCGGACCGCCCGCCTGCGCCTGAGATCCAACTACGAGCTTTTTAACTGCAACAACTTTAATATACGCTATTGGAGCTGGAATTACCGCGGCTGCTGGCACCAGACTTGCCCTCCAATAGATCCTCGTTAAAGGGTTTAAAGTGTACTCATTCCAATTACGGGGCCTCGAAAGAGTCCCGTATTGTTATTTTTCGTCACTACCTCCCCGTGCCGGGAGTGGGTAAGTTGCGCGCCTGCTGCCTTCCTTGGATGTGGTAGCCGTTTCTCATGCTCCCTCTCCGGAATCGAACCCTGATTCCCCGTTACCCGTTACAAACATGGTAGGCATGTCACGTACCATCGACATTTGATAGGGCAGACATTTGAAAGATGCGTCGCCGGCACATGAGGCCATGCGATCAGCACAAAGTTATCCAGAGTCACCAGTGGGGACGCCGCAACCCCGCGAGGGGAAACGACGATTGGTTTTGAACTAATAAAAGCGCTCTTTCCGCGAGGGTCGGAGCTTGGTAAAAATGTATTAGCTCTAGAATTGCCACAGTTATCCAAGTAGGATCGTGTCATCTAAGGAACCTCGACTGATTTAATGAGCCATTCGCGGTTTCACCGTGAGACAGTGTGAACTTAGACATGCATGGCTTAATCTTTGAGACAAGCATATGACTACTGGCAGGATCAACCAGATATCTGTCGGAGACGTACTGTGTACAGCACACACCGGTCGGCGGAGGAAGGGTGTGTTTTTGTAAAAGGCCTCGCTGGGACGACGGCCGCAGGGACCGACTGACGGGACGGACGGACGATTTGTTCCACCCGTCCCTCACTCCGTCGACCTAGGACCGCCTGACAGGGGCCTCCCACACGCACCAGACGACCGACCGACCGGGCTCGCTCGAGGAGGGATGGCAGCGCTCTGTGCAGAACGGATCCCAACGACCTCGGCGATGAATTTCACTGGGACTGGAGACAATTTGGCCTGCCGGCCTGCCCTCGAGGCAACGATTCCTGCTTTCCATTTGCCGGTCACAAGCTCTTTGCGAGAGTCGGACCACCAGCGAGACGTACTGTCGAGCTCTGCTATAAGCCTTAGATAAATCACCACGGACGGACCACGTTTCCTGATACGGACCAGACTAGCGCACCTCGGTGGAGGAGCCACTACAACAAACCGCACCCAATTCGCACTACGGGGAAAGGCAGGCGAGCGTTTTCCGCAAGCCCGCGCTATCGCTCCGCCTGGCGGGACTGAGATCGCTTTACGAACACTGGTTGAAATTGAGTCGCTGCGGCGAGACAACTACCCCAGATGGACAGGGTTCTACACGGATGAAAGATAAGGTACGAATGTTCTGATAAAACTCGCTTTTTACTGAAACGATAAAATCGTTAAATGACTCGCATCAAATACTAATGAACGATTTTTCGATTCATTGGTTCTCCTTTTCGCTCCAAGATAAAATAATGTCTATCACTACAGTTAGCTTGTATCCAAGCAGAGACACAAGCATGACAGTCACGTTCTAATGCAGTCGAACCTGATCCAGTCCCACTGCAATATTGAAGACAATGAAGCTGCAGGCAAACTAGCAAAGTGTGGAGGAACATCCCCACAAACAGACCTGAACATCACATATAATGAGATCAAGACCATAATTAAAAGGCAACTTCAGAAGAAAATGGGCTGATCAACACCCCGACTTCCGAAAAAAAGACAGCTAGTTTAATTTAACTAGAGAAGAGCAAGTCATCTTCTTCAGACTGAGAACTGGGCATAACAGACTCAAGGGTCATCTTTACAACAAAATGAGGATTGGGACAGATGACAAGTGTCCATGTGGGGACCATACCCTGATAGTGGAACACATCCTACAAAGTTGCATGCTCACGCAGGAAAAGAGAGAATAATATTGGCCTCGCGAGATAGATATGAGACAAAATCTATACAAAAATAAAACAGCCTTATAAACAACGGTATCCTTTGTAAGAGAAACCGGGACCTTGATCTGAGGATGAACGAAGAAAAGAAGATTAAGAAGAAGAAGAAAAACCTGATTCGAAAGCCTGTTCAAATCCAATGCACTGGGTCACGGGCAAAACGAAATTGTGTACAACGTCATCATCAGTGGACTTCATCGGTTGGCGTTGGCGATCATTGACCTCCATTCGCTTCTATCAAATGTGTCGTTTACCAACGCTGTTTTTGATTGTCGCCTGTGCCATTTTCTCAGGCTGTCCAACATCTTTTATCGGCCTTCCTCTGCCTATCTTTCCTGATATCTTTCCCGTTGTCACAACGTGCTCCAGATCTTCTCTTCTCGCATCATTCCCGAAATAGGATGACTGTCTTGTTCTGATCCGTGCAATGATTTGTTTTTGTTTATGTGCATCTTAGAATACGGTATCATTAGTCTTCCTTGCAGTTAATGGATCCGCAGCATTCTGTATGTTACATCTATGCTGCTTCCAGATATATACGCTTGCTTGGTGATTGTCCATGATTCACTGCCATTTGTAAGTACTTGTTCTGCGTAGCATCCAAGGACTCGCTTTCTCAGTTCCAACGACAAGGTATTGTTGCACAAGATTCCCTTCAAGGTCTGTAAGACCATGCAATGTCATTTTCGCTTTAAAATACCGTCATGAATAATCCGTGCACAGCGTGGTGCACATGCCGTGACGTCCCATCCGGCGGTGAGAATGCCGCGTGCCCTGCCTCGAAAAGGTTCACACAAAATTTCTGGACAAGCTCTATGGAGACACCAGTAACCTCAATCTATACACGGCTTTATTTAGATATATTTAAGCGTTCGTCTGATAACGTATGAAAAAGTTTCCAAATTGCTGCAGCGACACTCTCGTGGGACTAATTCTTTCAAGAACGAACTATCCTTCCCAGCAGCCCTGGACACATCTAGATTTCTTTCAGGGAATGGTAGCGTGAGCTTGAGAACAAACGAAGAAGAAGAATAAGTCACAAGGACGTCTTCAAACTGTCACTAATGCCCTGATATCATGTTCTTCTGGAACAATCTCTTCCCCTTTCCTCAGGCCCATGCCTTTCACTATCTGCCTCTCCAAGCCATTGTGTCTTTTAATATAGCCAGCATATTTTATATTCTTCCTTGCCATGTTATTTATCAGCCATTTTTTTTTCTATAGCTAGTTGTTGGCAAAATGCGTCTCTGCTTTCTTTTCCGTTCAGACTATTTTCAATATTCTTCTATAACACTTCCCTTCGGGAGATGAAATCTTTTTTTGCAATGGTTTTATTTAATGTCCATGTCTCTCATCCATATTGTTCGCTCTGATAGCAATGGCTGTGTATGATGAGGCTGCTAGTCCCACAGACAACCCTCTTTAATCACCTTCGATGAAAAGATTTGAAATTTACTGATGCCCTAATCATTTCAAACCGCGTAGCACTAAAGTGGAGACACATTTAGAGATCTCGAGATAAAGATGATCGAGACGAATTATTGTTTCCTAAGATTCAAGTTTTAAAGATCTTCCCGTGTTAATTAGATCTCTTCTACTGTGTTGTGGAATAACAAGTTTCTGCCCGTCGTGTACTGTCTCTTTAAGTCATGTACCAATAGCTAGATAGACTAGAGCAGTGGTCGACAAACTCAATAATCATGCGAACTACTTTTAAATTTAAAATACTTTAGTGAATACCAACGTATAGCATTTGTATCATTCTACGTATTGACAAGTATTACAACTTGTACAAATGCATAACCTAGACATAGGCAAGACATACCAACATTAATTTCGCAATAATTTAGATACAAATTAAATTATTTTGTTTAATGGGGACTGCGTGGCCGAGTGGCTTCGTTTCTTACCTGTGGACAGAGTTGGCAGTGGTTCGGCAAAATTTGTTTTTTGTTGTTGTGGGGGGTGGAGGGATAAACAAACATAGCCAGCACACGATGAGGCGACAGCAGTGGCAAAGCGGCTTTTAGTCCTTAGCTTTAAACCCTTCGAATAGGAGCTTCGTGTGTCGAAGAACAGTGAAGAACTGGACAAAGATGTTTAAAGAAGGACGTGAGTTAACGAAAGATCTTCTGAGGTCAGGCCAGGCGCATATTGTTGTGTCAGAAGATACCATCACCAAAATTGATGCAGCAATTCGGGTGGAAAGTCACCGAAGCTTACGTTTGCCACACGTTTGTCACCATACACTGCCTGCATTATGTGATGAATATCAACTGGTCGACATCCTTTAGCTGTTAGAGCCCGAATCACCGCTCGCTGATCTACTCTGGACGGATTACGTATCACACCCGCCATGATTCCAACGGTCTGCTGAGGAAACTATGAGTCGTAGGATAATGAAATTTTGAAAACTTAACGGTTGGTGTGTGCTGGTCACATCAAAAGTGACGTTATCATGTGCATCGTTCGTATGATCAATTGGTGCAGTTAGGTCCGGTTTAATTTGAACACACTTCCTATATCTCAAAGAAATGTTGTTTTCAATAAATCCTCTATGAGAACACAGGTGAGAATGTTTTGGCGTTCTGTTGAAACTGGCTAGGATATGAGGCTAATGAAAACTGGCATTGCAGCTGATTTGTGTAGTCTAAGACAGGTTGCGTTGCGCAAACACAGGATATATCTGTGCAGATACAAATTCCAATCACAATCTTTCAGCGATTAAAATAGCCATCAGACTGAAAAACATGAAGGAAAGATATACAAATAACCCTTAAATAGATATAGTGTAGCGTGTAGTTCAGTCGACAGTGAGTTGGCTTACTAGACTGGAATTACAGCATGTCAGGAATTCGAGTTGAGGGACGGATAGAAAAAAATCCGGACCATTGTTCGTGTCTAATACGACGTCTATTCCAGTCGACCCAGCTGTAAATGTGTGCCTGACGTAGGAGTTGGAAGGGAACACACCCCTCCCCCCCCCCTAACCTTACATAGTTTACGACTCAGTACATGACGACCTATCGTCATCCCCGAGTTACAATTGTTTCCTTCTCCTTGTTGTTAATACGTATATCAACATTAAATCAGTCAGACATTAAACACAAATATATTGTGCAAGTCAAAGAGCTACTGTCAGAAAGCATGGACTAATATGAAAGAGAACAATAAAAACAGAATATAAGCATTCCGTGGAGCTGTCTAAAAACAAGCATACATGTAGGTAACATTTTGATTCGAAGTATTCGATTCTTTGTCTGGGAGGTTTGGTAATAGTCCGTGATTCGCAGCCATAGGCTGCCACAGGAAAAACACAGCCTCTCAAGACTTCTACTGTTATCACATTGTTGATAGTCTGCCCTTAATTTCTTCAGGCTGTCCAGTCTCTGCATTGCCATGGCTAGTCTTCTACTGATTTCTTTTGAGCAGTCGCCATTTTTGTCAATTCTGGAGCCCAGATATTCAAAATGTGTAACCTGATCTATTTCCTCACCACGCACTGTAAATTTATGTTGACATTGTGTTTTGTCGGTGGTCATTATCTTTGTTTTATTTATGTTTATAAACATATACGTTACAAGTTCTAAATTGCAAAAGATAATTTGATAGAATCATAATACAAGGTATTGGAAGGCATGGAGAAGACATGCGTGAAGAAATCAAGCAGCTTTCAAACACGATCATTCTGACCTGACGAGGAGAATTGATTTAGGGCAAGAATGGAGACATGAAAGATGTATCAAATAGGTTCAACGGAATGTGCAAGTGACCTGTTCGGTGACAACAGAAGCGATAAACCGTCCCAATCTAATCATTCAGTGGTTTCGGGGTAAAGTATTTGCCTCGGGTGCTGGAGGTCGCGGTTTTGAATCACCGTGGCGACCATATTTTTTCATTCGAATCTTCTGTTAAAAATTCACATGATCTCTGGGTAATGAGAACGGACTTCTGTGTTCAAGGTCGAGCATATGAAAAACGTCTTGGTAGTTGGAAATCGAAAAGAGTAGTCTTAACGGCCGCCTCGGGGACAAAACTCAAAATTCAAGTTAAATATATAGCCAAGATTTTTGTTACTTTCCTCAGGTGGTTTGTTAAGAGCATCTATAGATGTCACCTAACTGGCTGCGGGTCTACTTAACTCTAGTATTTGAGTCTATTAAAATGGACTCAAACATCGGTTTAATCACCCTCCAAGAAACTAGTTGTATACATGCTCTGTAGAGTCTTCTAAACCAGTATAAAGACGTTAAGTTCAGTTAATCATCAGGGCAGGAGTACAGAAATCAATACAAGATATGAGCACCAAATAAACACGTAGTAGGCATGAATGCAAAAACTATAGAAAAAATAGAAGAGTAAGTCGATGTAAATAATATGACTGATATCTGTCATGACATCTACAATACGGGATCTGTAACGAGAGGCCTGAACACATATCTTTATAACATTTCAACAAGAATATACAGTCAAATAAAATAAAATGATATAGAGGAGAACTACATAGAGTAGACAACACATATAGAAGATGAACAATTGGTTTAGACAGAGAAGCGGAACAATATCATAACCAATATATAGCAGTACGGAACAATATGTATGTGGCATTTATACCACCCTGGCCACATACGAGTAGAAAATGATGCCTGCCCCTAACTCTCGAGGCGAGACCAGGTGATCATTCTCCGGCTGGGATCAAGACCCTGAGCAGCGCATGAGCTGCAGCGGTCAGCGACCTATAGCTGACTGCTAGTGTCAGGGCCAGCGAACCAGAGCTGCCAAGATCCTTCTACACCTCTATGAGGTGATCCTGGATAACAGGCTGCAACAGAGCAGAAGGGCTAAGGAGCAGGGATCGAAGAGGGAATGCTAACCCGGTACTCAAAAAATGCTTGCTGAAGTCGGATGTGTTGACCCGAAAGGTGCAAATATCGCAGTCAAGCTGTAAACTACGACACAGCGCATTCTCTGGACTACATTTTGCTACTCAAGTCCTTTCAGGGTTTGGTAGTGAGAGATTGAGAACGAACAAAGCCAAGCCAAGCCAAGCCATTCTCCGGCTACGCACAAAATACAACATAATGAGATGTAATCTGTACAAGATTGGCACTACGGATATTTGTGTCTGCCACGCATGCCACCATGACGGCATAACCCATTTTGCAGTCCTGCCCAGTATACCGACAAAAGAAGTAGCATTTGGCAACAGCTAGAGTCGCTGAACGAGAAGCTTCACGGAAGTGCTCGGAACCTCAAATCGTTAGAGTAATTAAAGTCGAGGTCAGAAGACGAGAAAGAAAGAAGAAGAATATACTACAAAATGGCAAATAACAAGTCTGGAAATTGTAGGTCTGGTTGGTAAAGACACAAGAACGCTCAGTAACCTTTATTGGGAGTAAACTGTTAATCTTCGGTATGGCAGAATGTACTCCCCACGTGAAACATTTAAAAGAAAATTGCAGTAAGGATGCATGTTGTCCTCTTGTTGGTTGAACATTTATACATAACAAATGTTTCAACATGTAAAGGAAATGCCAATACTCATGGGTAGATTATCAATTTTTTAAAACTTGTCCGGTTAGCAACATGCCCAAGACGCTTCGCTCACACGCTCAGTCATGTCATTATGACCTTTTGCAGTTAAGTGAAAGACAATTCAAGGAGTGGGAGAAAATGACTGTATGCATATTCTGCTGTGTAGTCTGAACCATCAACCACGTCTACGTTACCCAGACAAGACCTTCCACAGAGACATCAACCACCTCTACGTTAGCCAGACAAGACCTTCCACAGAGACATCAACCACCTCTACGTTAGCCTGACAAGACCTTCCACAGAGACATCAACCACGTCTACGTTACCCAGACAAGACCTTCCACAGAGACATCAACCCCCTCTACGTTAGCCAGACAAGACCTTCCACAGAGACATCAACCACCTCTACGTTAGCCAGACAAGACCTTCCACAGAGACATCAACCACCTCTACGTTAGCCAGACAAGACCTTCCACAGAGACATCAACCACATCAAGTTACCCAGGTGATCAGAGGAATGGATACATTAGACTATAACAAGTTTTTTTTAAAATACAGCCACCCACAATAGCATGAGGGCATAACTACAAGTTGACTAAAGAGAGGTCCAGATTAGATAATGGGAAATATTTTTTTAGTCAGAGAGAGTGGTGTCTGCTTGGAATGCATTGCCAGGGGAGGTAGTGGAGGCAGGGACAGTTGATGCATTTGAGAATAAACTTTAGAGCAAGGTGATGTAAATGTAACTGGTTGTATACAGACTCTGCAGGGTCTTCTAAACCAGTATAAAGACGTTAAGTTAAGTTAAGTTAACACCGTTTCAACTTCAATATATTAAATTCTGGTATGTGCATTGTATTTTCCTTTTAAGGAAAACTTTTGTATGTTTTCACACAAACCAGTTCACCCATTGCTACACATACAGTTTTACATACATTCGATAGCACGTGCTTTTACACTCGTTACCCTTGGATACGTGTTTTATCGCATTTACCTGAATCTTTCTGTTCAGGGCTCTCAGGGCACTTGTGGCGCGCAAAAAATCCAATGTGATGTCTCAAGGGCCGCATTACAACATTGGAACTTGTATTTTCTCTTACATAATCTCACGATATCAGTCACTTAATTGGCTGCAGTCTTATTCATCTTGTTCTTGTTTTTTGCGAATGAACATAATGATTAGGTTACTCTTTTGTGCGCCTGAAAAGGGCGCTAAGTGGCGAGTTCCAGTAGCTTTCCTCACATCCCAAGCGTGTTGATGAAGGTGGACCTGGGTCCTCCAGGCGATTGTGCTACGTTTGGCTTCATCTGCGTGTCACTCACTACTACGGGGATCACGTCGATTCCTCACTCTGTTAGCCAAGTTGCAATGAAAACAGGGAGGGTTGCTAGGAAGCCGATATGAGTATCTAGGCCAGTATGTTCTGCCTGACCCTGACTACATGTCTGATCAGTATGTTCTGCCTGACCCTGACTACATGTCTCATCAGTATGTTCTGCCTGGCCCTGACTACACGTCTCATCAGTATGTTCTGCCTGACCCTGACTACATGTCTGATCAGTATGTTCTGCCTGACCCTGACTACATGTCTGATGAGTATATCGTGCCTGACCCTGACTACATGTCTGATGAGTATATCGTGCCTGACCAGACGTTAGTCTTCCTCTCCTAATCATCTTGTGGTTCGACACTATTTTATAACGCATATAAGCGAACTCCCGATTGGTGAACCGCAGTCTGTGTGTATGATGAAGACTATAATAGCACCACTGCCCCACATATAGCATGTTGTAAGAGGCGACTACCTATGAGACATGACATAACACAGGCCATGGTTAAGTGGTTTGTTGAGGGCAGCATAGATGGCGTCTGAAAGGCTGCGAGTCTACTCTAGTGTTTAGATCTAATAAGACCTAATCATGAAAAGTAACTATTGACAAGAGTGGTTAAATCAGTGGGCCACATCCCAGACAGGTCGAATATATTTCAAACAACTAGCAAAACCGGATCCCCAGGACCCAGCCAAGAAACTGAAACGAAGAGGCCAGAGTTTGATCTTCAAGCTGAGACCAGGCCAAGCCCCTCTCAACAAACATATGAAAAGATTAGACCCACTACGTGAACCAAACTGCAGATTCTGCAACGACCACGAGGAGTCAATCTAGCAGCCTCCTGACTTTGTGCCCAGGGCTGGCCGATCTGTGAAACCTGCTGCACCCACCACACCCCACCATCCACAACCCACTCTACACATCACTACAACAATTGAGGAGGGGGAGTACTTTTGTCCGGGAGGCATTGGGCTGTCAAGAGCTGCCAGCTCACAGCTAAAGGGATTATATCATCATCATCATCATCATCATCCTCTCGTATTCAGGCGAAACAGGTTCACCTGCTGTTCATGGATAGTGTTTCTTGTTATGTTTGTTCTCGTACTGCTTGGTCTTTTGTTAATCTGCCCGCTCTTTCGTTTCCGGTGTGCTATATTATAATGCGCAGCTTTGCATTCAAAAATTATGTCAGCCTTTTCTGTTTCGTTCTGGCATCGTTGCTTCATCTTTTGAGTGATCTCCGTAATCTTGATAAATGCGCTTTTCTTGTAATCGTTGCAATCTTGATTGGTTAGGCTGATTTTGGGGCCAAGATTAAGCAGTGCATGAGCTGACAGCAGCTAGCGGCTCATAGCTGGCTTCTGGCATCAGGCTCCGCGAAAAATAGCTATCAAAGACCCTATTCCGTCTCCACGAGACGGCCTTGGAAACAGGTTGCGCTAGTCACTAGTATAATCTAGTCAAGGGACTGGGATCGCTGTGGGAAGGCAAATCCGGTACTAAAAAAATAGTTTTGAAATTGGATGTGTCGGGAAGAGCGCGGGGCAGATGACGCAGTCTCGCTGTAAACTACGCACAACGCTCTTTTCAGAACGAACGTCGAAGAATAAGAGTGATTATATATCTTATTGTGTGTTGTCGTTGGTCCCCAATGTAGACCATAAGGGCGTAACGTAGATACATTGTCTTTTTCTCTACACTTCAATTATCTACTTATGACTGCCTGAATGGCAGAGCGTTTAGAAATGTGTTTCTTACTGTAAATTAATCTAGTTCACCCACCGCTCTAGTCAATTCAGCTGTGAATAGATACTTCAAAGTCTGTTTGGGAAGGCGATGCAACAAAGAAGAGAACAAAACATCTTTCTGGTACTGACTGAGGTGAGAAGGAAACCTACAAAACCTCCCATTACTATTAATCTAGAATCTCCAAATCTCTATAATCTCTTTTCAAGACCTCTTGGCAACTGTCAAAAGAAGGAAACTCGCTTGGTACGGTCACATATCGAGATCAAATGGTCTTGCAAATACGATTCTTCGCGGAAAGGTGCAAGGCAGACGACAAAGAGGCCGGCCCAAAAAGAGGTGGGAGGACAATTTAAAAGAATGGACCAATCTCCGACCAGAAGAAGCACAGGCAGCGGTCACTGACAGAGAAGGGTGGCGTGGTATTGTGAGGATGTCTTCATGTGTGCCCCAAGGACCTCACCGGTTACGGGATGACCTGACCTGAGAATTTCCAAGTTTTGATAGCTCGTGGTGGTTGATTATTATTAAGAATAAAAAGAACCACACAAAAAGTAATCAAACCTTGTAAAATGAAATCAATATCACTGTGGTGAGACAATTTTAGTAGATGCAGTGAAGATAACAATCTCTTTGCAAATATAAACAAAACAAAGCTAATGACCACCGACAAAACAAAAAGTCAACATAAATTCGAATTCCGGAGTTAGGAAATAGAATAGATCACGAACTTCGAGTTTATGGGTCCCAGAATTAACAACAAAGACAACTTCTCAAAGGAAATCAAAATGAGATTGCTAATGCTAATGGTAATGGTAATGCATATTCTACACAACCTGAGGAAAGTATGGTAGAATACCAGCAAACTAATAAAAGTGAACATTTTGAGAACCAGTGTTTTTCCCGTTTCAGCATAGGGCTGCGAAACATGGACCAAACCTCAAGGAAGAGAATCGAGTCCTTCGAGTAGAAATGTTATAGAAAGGTCCTCGGAATACTCTAGACCGAGAAAAAAAAATGCATTTATTCGGCAAGAGTTGGGCATAGGGGAGAACTGGTTCATAAATTCCATTATAAAAATAAAAGTAGAATGCTTTGGCCACATAAAAGACACAATGGTCTTGAGAGACCTGTAATGGAAGGTATGGTATTTGGCAAGAGAAGGCAGAAGCTGATCAAGAAGGGGATGACATAAAGATGTCAAGTAATGCTTGGACATGACTCTGCAGCAGGCTGAAGATTTGGCAAGAGATCGAGTTTCTTTCAGATTGGCCGGGATTCTTCAACTTCTTGTGATCACGTCATATATGTTTACACCATCATGTGAGTTTCCGCGATGAACTCGACTGTTGACAGTAGTTGATCTTTAACTCAATACAGCTTTGATTGTAGTGTCGAATCATTTGGCCAGTGTATCTTCCTTAACTGACCATACAGAGGACAGTCCTGCAAATCATGCTCGGCAGTTTGTTCGCATGTCCCACATGTAGATAACGGCGAAGCAGACAGACGAAGCCTGGACATGTATTTATTCAGTCTATTGTTCAGCAAGGTGTAGCTTAGGTCAATAAGGTGTGGCTTAGGTCAGCAAGATGTGGAGTAGGTCAGCAAGGTGTGGGTTAGGTCTGCAAAGCGTGGGGTAGGACAGCAAGGTGTGGTTTCGGTCAGCTAGGTGTGGGTTAGGTCAACAAGGTGTAGCTTAGGTCAGCAAGGTGTGGGTTAGATCAATAAGGTGTGGCCTAGGTCAGCAAGATGTGGCTTAGGTCAGCAAGGTGTGGCTTGGGTCAGTAAGGTGTGGCTTAGGTCAGAAAGGTGTGGGTTAGGTCAGCAACGTGTGGTTTAGGTCGGCAAGATGTGGTTTAGGTCAGCAAAGTGTGGGTTAGGTCAGCAAGGTGTGGGTTAGGTCAGCAAGGTGTGGTTTAGGTCATAAAGGTGTGGCTTGGGTATGTAAGGTGTGGTTTAGGTCAGTAAAGTGTGGGTTAGGTTAGCAAGGTGTGGCTTAGGTCAGAAAGGTGTGGCTTAGGTCAGCAAGGTGTGGTTTAGGTCAGCAAAGTGTGGGTTAGGTCAGCAAGGTGTGGCTTAGGTCAGCAAGGTGTGGTTTAGGTCAGCAAAGTGTGACGTAGGTCAGCAAGATGTGGTTTAGGTCAGCAACAGCAAAGTGGAGCTTAGGTCAGCAAGGTGTGGCTTAGGTCAGCAAGGTGTGGGTTAGGTCAGCAAAGTATGGGTTAGGTCAGCAAGGTGGGGCTTAGGTCAGCAAGGTGTGGCTTAGGTCAGCAAGATGTGGTTTAGGTCAGCAAGGTGGGGCTTAGGTCAGCAAGGTGTGACTTAGGTCAGCAAGGTGGGGCTTAGGTTAGCAAGGTGTGGCTTAGGTCAGCAAGGTGTGGGTTAGGTCAGCAAGGTGTGGGTTAGGTCACCAAGGTGTGGGTTAGGTTAGCAAGGTGTGGTTCAGGTTAACAAAGTGTGGCTTAGGTCAGCAAGGTGTGGTTTAGGTCAGGAATGTGTGGGTTAGGTCAGCAAGATTAGATTAGGTCAGCAAGGTTTGGTTTAGGTCAGCAAGGTGTGGCTTAGGTCAGCAAGGTGTGGCTTAGGTCAGCAAGGCGGGGCTTAGGAGTCCAACGTGTTTAAGAATCACTACACAGACTCCTTCTCTCGCTCTATCTTTCTCTCTCTTTCTCTGACTCTCTCTAAGCCGTTGTTTCTTATCTTTGACACAGAGCGACGAAGGTTACACATGGAGTGGGGTTTACTTTAGGAGAAAGTTTTACCTGGGAGCACGATATTATATCTGTCTATCGAATAATATCGCGTGTGTTACCTAGCCCGCGAAATGAGGGAGTCGAGAGTTCGTGTGTAATCTATGTTGGTAGATAAGTGCAGAGAACGAAAGGAAACAAGTGCACGGGCTATTGCCGATAACGTCGAAGACATGTATGTCCCAAGCACTGGAGAAACATACACACTAGACTACAGGAAAGACATTGAAGTAATATTCAATCCGGATTCGAACCGTTCTGTGGAAACGTATGTGTTTGATGAAAGAGGGAGGCGAGTTAGCGGATTAGGTCAATAATGGGGTTGCTAGTTGGCAGTATCCTTTCGTAAGGGTTCCCCTTCCTCTACTACTTTTTTGTTCTTCTTCATTCTTGTTCGTTGCTTGTTCGCCTTCCTCGTGTTTGTATTTTTCTTCCTTCACTCATTCGTATTCTTCTTGTTCATCTTCTTCTTCCTGTTCGTCTTCTTCTTCTGTCTCATCTTCTTTTTCATCTTCTTCCTTTAAGCAATCGGCTTCTTCTTTTTGTTCGTCTTCTCCTTCGTCTTCTTCTTGTTCGCCTTTTCTTCCGTCTTTTTCTTGTTCGTCTTCTTATTCTTCTTCCTCATATTCTTCTTCCTTTACTCATTTGTCGTTTCGTTTTGTTCGCTTTCTTCTTCTCTTTCACGTTCTTCTTTGCCTTCTTCTTCTGTTATTCATTTGTCTTCTTCTTCTTCGTCATCGTCTTATTCTTGTTAGTCTTCTTCTTCTTGTTTGTCTTGTTCTTCTTCTTCTCGTTTGTCTTCTTCTTTTTGTCCGCCGTCCTTTTCTTTAACTCTGCCGTCTTCTTTTTCTTATTGTTCGTTTTCATCTTCTTCGTATTTTAAATATTTACTTGTTATGCTGCCGATATATATATTTTAGCTGACCCTGATTTCGTCTGTTTATGTAGGTAGATGGGTAAGTAGGTAGGTAGGTAGGTAGGTAGTCCACTTAGGTGAAAAGTCCCATCGTACCCGTTGAAAAATACTAACAAATCGTAATCAAACAATTTATTTAATTAACATTACAGAATAAAATTGACAGATCGAGTGATATAACAAGACTGATTTTGGTTTCCGTCATCTTTCAACGACGATGTTGGCTTAAATCTCAGTAAGGTAAAATTGACTTAGCAAAAATTGATTAAGTAAAATGGACTTTAAAAAGTAAAAACTCCGTTAACACGCCATTGTGGCATATTATGAATATGGTGTGTGACCCATATATTTTTTTATCAATGGCGCACTAGGAGTGATGCAGTCAATATCACACCGACCGCCTTTCCTTTCCTAGATTAATATAGTACTAAATTTTCCAGGCTGGGTCGACCCCAGGATGCGTTTTGCGATCGGAAAAATCCAGCACTAATTGGAGTCCGAACACCGATCGCTCGGTAGTGAATCCAGTGCGATAACCACTGCGATGCCTCTTCGACTCCTATTTGGAAGAATGAATGAGCTAACATTCTTGGTTAGGTAAAATGAAGAAGTTAAATTTGACTTGGTAAAATGAATTATGAAAAAGGGACTAAGTAAAATGAATTAGGTATACTGAACTAGGTAAAATGGATTACGAAATGGACTATGTAAAATGAATTAGATTAAAAATGGACTAGCAAGCTTCAATTTACCTTTTGCCTCACCGGGATGGAATATCAATGAAATTAAGGAAAGAACATGATGGTAGACGGTACGGGAACAAGAATTGATAATAGGAAACATAAAGTGAGCAAAGCAAAATGGATTAGGTAAAATGGGCTAAGCAAAATATATTAGGTACAACGGACTATGTAAAATTGACAAGGACACTGCGATATATCATTAGTTAAGACAATCTTAGAGTTCAGTAACAAATCTAATCAGAGTTTCCCCTTTCTTGGGCGTTAATCTTTCTCAACGCCCACTTTAACATTTTTTGTTTAAAATAGCTGACAACGCTGACTCCCTTCCTAATAAAACATGCATTCTTTGTCTTTGTTACCTTGTTTAACAGAGAGAAAATAAACACAAGAACATATAAACTGCTCTCACACTGAATTCCAAAGTGTAACACTGAACAGGCTAGTATGTAACTTGTAGCATACTTGCGTTCTGAATTCCTGGCACGAGTCACTTTGTTTAAAAGATCTATATTTCTTTCGGGAAAGATACACATATTTTTTACCATAAACGCAATCGTCTTGGTTATTTCAGCAGTCTTCTTGGCTATATTGGTATCCCCGAGTGTGTGTGTATAGATGTATGTGTGTGGGTATGTGTGTGTGTGTGTGTGTGTATGTATATCATCATTATGTCTTAGTTTTAGTCGACATGTACGTCTACAGAAGCAGATGACCTTGTGCAGTCCCAGTGGTGGCGTAAGCTGGATAAGTAGCCGGGAGGAGGATTTCCTGCTTAGCTGGCTAGGCTCGAGCAGCGTATTACTCCGCTGCATTGGGACAAGTGCCGGGGTGGCTAGGGTTAACCGATGTGCGAGTCCATCTTAATAGACTCAAACACTAAAACACTGTTAAGCGCCATCTATGCTGCTCTTAATAAACCAACACACCATGGTCGGTGGTATGCCATGTAGCACAGCTAGTCACCTCTTTCGACATGCTCTCTGTGGGGCAGTGGTGCTCAAACCATTCTTGTCTTTGTCATACACAACGACTTCGAGGGACTACTCATCATCATGTAGCATGTCCTTTAAAGAACATCGCTCCCATCACAGTTTTTCTGAAAGAAACTCATTCACTTACCCAAGCTCCAGCCTACGTCAGTGTCATATTCAGACATTCCTGGATATCTTGGTGCCATCGTCTTCTTGGTCTGTCTCATTTGTTGCCTGGCACTGTAAGCTTCCATGACTGTTCTCTGAAGACCCTTTGTGTCTCTTGATGTGACCAAAGTATTTCAATTTTCTTTTCAAAGTGGAACTGATAAACCAGTTCTCCTCTGTTCAGCGTTTCTGGAATGTCTATTTTTGTGTTTTCCTCAACTATTTTATTTGTACTTATCAATATACTCGAACGCCTCAAACCCAAAAATCATGGCTTCCACAACCACAATGGTTGAAGCAGACCCTCTGCTGCCGTGATCTAACTTAGAACATTCTCACACTCATCCACATCATCATGACCATACTCAGTAAATGACATATCAAACAGCAGGTGGCATATTTATTATATCATACTCATATCATACAATGAGTAGAGAAATTACAAACATAATATAATACATATCTTAACTAAACATTCTACTAAAACGGGAATTGTAAGCATTAGCTATTGATGGAATTCCCAACTAACTAAAAACCCAGTTCTATTGCCTTGCAATTACATCACACACACATCGCCTTAACTGCGTCTTCAACACACCTTATCAAATACTCTTCCTCACTGAAATCCCCTCAGGCGGGCGATGTCGACATAACTCGTTCACAATGTGTCCTTGCTTACAAACACACTTTCACATTATCTATTAATGCAAAACTCATTCTCCCATTTGAGCGATCCTGTTCTATCACTAAACATTCGTCCAACCGTCTATCAATCGCTCCTCTACCTAAGTCGGTGAGTTAAACATACTATCCACATTCAGTCTCTCTCTCTCACTTTCCTCCATACAGCCACTCTCTCTCCCTCACTCTCCATCTCTCCTCCAGCCTCTCGAGCTAAACTTTGTCTCGAGTTATATATCATCAAGCAAGGCCAGAGCTTGACCAATCGATCTCAGGTAATGGTCATCTTCAATCCAATTGGACCGAAACACTTTGCACACCTGTCACTCATTCTCTCGCAGCAAGCCCCGCTGCCAATTTCGTCTGTCAATCAATCTCCCCCTACCAAAATCGGAAGGCCAGTGGTCAGTTTCTATCTGTCCACATTCCTTAACCCAACTCTGTTCTCCTTTGCTGAGACGGTGAGTGACCTTGACATGCATTCAGGTAGCTTTAGGCTTTAACATGTTCATGCATCCTAAACTCCCCTTGCTCCGGCGGGAACTGAAAAAATCATGGCTTCCACAACCACAATGGTTGATATCAAGCTACAGGGAAAATTTCTACAAAATGTTCAATACTACACATACCTAGGAAGCAAAATGACACAAGATGGAGATGCGACAAAAGAAATTTCTACTGGAATTGCTTTCGCCTCATGCGCCTTTAATCAGCTCACCAACATCTGGAAATTAACGACACTGAGCAAACATGCAAAGCTCAGACTATTCAACTCAATCGTGATATCAGTCTTGACATATGGATGTGGAAGCTGGAGGATAACAAAAGCGCTGGATAACAAACTAAATATCTTTGAAAATACATTTTTAAGAACATTGGATATACGCTGGGACTAGTTCGTAGCTAATGACTCGATAGGAACAGAGACAAACTAAATGTATTTGTCCACCATCATCCGAAAAAAAACGAATGAGGGAGACCCAATGAAACACTCAGAAGAACGATCATCCGAGAGGGCTCACCTATGGACCTCAGCACCAAACAAGATCTACAACAGTGGCGTCACACCGTTCCAAGTGGAGATCATTTGTTTCAGCCGTATGCGCCCTATTTTGCGCGCAAAAACCATATATATAAATTGTATATGTTTCGACCTTGAAATAGAGAGTCGGGACACGTGCTACAATGTGTAGGATGGCTGGAAGCGTGTTATCACCAGTTGCTGTGTATTTCGTTCTCTAGAGACAAACCGGATTAATGCATTTGTCATTATTTACCTGTGAGACTTGAAATGAACATCAAATATGGGAATTTGACGGTTGTCTACCGTAACGCTGATTACCCTGCCTTTGATACTTGTCATCCTTATATTGTTTGCCATTTCATAGTCAAGATGGCGCAAATGGATTACCAGCAGCAATTGACTAATTATTCAGTTGCCATTATCATTGAGGGTCTGTTTGTGAATTGTAGGTTTGGTTTGCGCACATCATCCCAATTTGGCTGAGTTACCTCCGCTGCCTCTTTTGGGTTTCATGGAAGCCAGTTATCATATTGCTTCTGTCGGTTGTTTTGACTTTCACTCTGGGATAATATTTTGTGAGTATCTGGAACATTATAAACCTGTATTAAATCCCCTCTACTTCTGTTTTCTATGTTAAAGAAAGGTCCAAATTAGATACCTAGAAGTCAGAGCCATGAACGACGAAACCCCGTCAAATAAACAAATTACTATCAAGCAAGGCGAGAACTTGATCACAGGTAAGAAAGCCGCAAACGCCTTTGTCGATCACTATGCCAGAGCAAACCACATCGAGGTCCCTGCAGATAAGCATACAGACATTAGCGAAGAGCTAAAGGGGCACGAAAACAAAAATACGGCTCCTGAAGAGCACATGATGGCCAAACTAACAATGCGCGAAATGGAAGAGGCTATGAAAACACTAAAGAGAAGGAAATCTCCCGGAAAAGACGGGATAACAAACGAAATGCTGATGGGGCTGGGCCAAACAGCGAAGGAAAAACTACTGTCAGTCCTGAACCAAAGCTGGAAAAGGGGTATTGTACCCCAGGCATGGAAAGATGCAATACTGGTACCAGTACCAAAAACAGGAAAGGACAAAACAGATCCGAATGGATACAGGCCCATAAGCCTACTGAGCTGTGTCGGCAAGCTGATGGAACGGATGATAAACACCAGACTGATGTGGCATCTGGAAGAAAAACGAATACTAATTCCACAGCAAGCCGGCTTTAGACAGCACAGATCCACTGAGGACCAGGTCATCCTCATAGCCCAGGAGATAGAAGATGCCTACCAGGCACAGAAACACACAGTAGCTGTTTGGGTGGATCTGGAAAAGGCATTTGACAAAGTCTGGAAGGATGGACTTAGAGTCAAGCTAAGAAGAAGTGATGTTTGTGGGAAGATGTACAAGTGGATCAACCACTACCTCAAACAAAGAACGGCCAGAGTCCAAGTACAAGGGCAGATGAGCAAAAAGGTGACACTCGAGCAGGGAGTACCCCAAGGGGGAGTACTGTCACCCACACTCTTCCTGGTATATATAAACGATATTACAGAGAATATACCAAGAAGAGTCCATAGCTCAATGTTTGCAGACGATCTGGCTATGTGGACCTCTGAAAAGAATCTCACCATAGCAAGAAATCGGATGCAAACGGCCCTAACATCGCTGGAAGAGTGGGCGAACTCATGGCTGGTCAAAATAAACGAGGAGAAAACCACGTGCACAATATTCTCGCTCTCATTAAAACCCCAAAGTACCAAACTAAGCCTAAATGGCAAAATCCTGCAGCCAAACGACAACCCAACCTATCTGGGAGTCACATTTGATCGGCGCATGACATGGAAAAGTCAGATTGAGAGAAACCGAATGAAAGCCAGAGAAAGAATGGCGATCATGAGGAAACTTGCTGGCACAAGCTGGGGAGCAGACGAAGGCATACTAAAGAAACTGTACACTGGAAGAGTGAGACCAGTTCTCGAGTATGGCATCGCGGCTTGGACAACAGCAGCGAAGGCGAACTTCGATAAAGTTAACAAACTTCAAAACCAAGCTATGAGAATCATAACTGGTGGCATGAAGTCAACGCCAATTGTAGAACTTGAAAAGATTACAAAACTGCAATCCATGACCGACAGAAGAGACTGCAGAGCCCAGCTGCAGTCAGAGAAACTCCGAAGACTGACGGACCATCCAATGTACCAGAGGCTAAACAATTTGGGAACTGGAAAACTAAAGCGGAGAAACTTTGCAGAAATAGCCAAAGCAAAGATGCACGAAGATCCCATAAACGCACTAACAACACCAAAACCCATCACTACTGTACGAAAACCTACTTGGAGGCAGGATATATTTCCAGAGGTGGTAGAAAATATACCAGGTATTGCAAACAAAAACTGCCAGACCGAAAAAGAAAGGAGAGATACTACCCTAAGCTTCATAACGAAAAGCTACCCAAGCATGGACTGGACCCATGCATACACCGACGGCTCTGTAACAAACACTACACAGAACGGAGGGGCAGGAGCATTCCTGAACCTACCAAATGGCAGAAAAATAACACTGTCATTCGCTACTGGTAAGTACACGAGCAATTTCAGAGCAGAGGCAGAGGCACTGAGGGCGGCAGTGGAAGAAATGGTAACACACAGTGAAAATGAGAGCCATATAGTCCTGCTGACAGATGCTCTCGAAGTAGTCACAGCGCTAAAAAGCCAGAAAAACACTGAGCTTAATGACTTAAGAGCAGCACTCTGCAAACTGTGCCAACAGTCCGCACCAAAAAGGGTAGTGGTACAGTGGGTTCCGTCACACTGCAACATCCAAGGCAACGAGGAGGCAGACAGACTGGCAAAAGAAGGTGCAAGGCTACCACAAATAGATACCAGTATGACGTACGAAGAGTCAAAACGGCTTATCAAAGCCAGGTACATGTCCAAATGGGAAACCGAACATACTGGTTACACCAAAAACGATGCCTATTACCAGTTGAACCGAAGAGAGCAGGTCGTTGTCTTCAGACTTCGCACTGGCCACAACAGACTGAGGTACCACCTCTTCAACAAATTGAAGATAGGGTGTACCGACGAATGCCCGTGCGGTACTGGTAAAATGACCACTGAACATCTGCTGCAGAACTGCCCGACATACGAGGATCAGAGAGAGCAGATGTGGCCATTGCCAGTGGAACTGCAAGACAAGCTCTATGGTAGTGGCGAGAGTCTCAGGATGACCGCCGCTTTTTTCGAGAAAATAATGGTTACTGTCTGACTGTGTACGCAGAAGAAGAAGAAGAAGATACCTAGAAATATTTTTTACTCAATAAGTAATGAATGCTTGGAAGGCATTGCCACGGGAAATAGTAGAGTTAGGGTCAATTGATGTCAACTTTCCTTTGTGTCGACACAGCTGCACACCATTGCATAATTTGCATTTGTGTCCTTGATGTGTTGTTCCTATTTTCTTGTATCTGCTAGCCTTAGTGTATAGAAGGCTGCTTTGGTCAAACATTCTATCAGATGGAATTTCATTTCTTCCAATCCACTAACATCTGATGTTATTTTAACTGCGTGTGTATTTCAAAGATATGTAACGTTTAAACTCTACATTCCATTGAGATCCGTCTGTTTAATCTGATTTCACCATATACATGTCTAAAAATGCCAGACATGTAAACACAACTAACAAACTAATAGGCAATACAACAAGAAGTACTGATCCAATAAGTCTTATGGGGACATCTGATAAGCTGTTTGAATCCTGTGGGTATACATGTTCAAACTATGATACATAAATAACATCACTGGAAGTAGCTCTGTCCCACATGATGACTGTATTTTATGCTTTCCCATCAAAAGCTCAAAGCATCGTAATCTGTCCTTCAAGTTCTCGAAGAGGGTGGACATTTTTATTTTTAGATCATGTGATTGTAAAAGACACTGGTTGCATACAGATCATGCAGAGTTTTCTGAACCAGCATAAACAGATTTTGCTAAGTTATGTTGAGTTGAGTTGAGTTGAGCTGAGCTGAGCTGAGCTGAGTTGAGCTGAGTTGAGTTGAGTTGAGTTGAGTTGAGTTCAGTTGAGTTGAGTTAAGTTGAGTTGAGTTAAGTTAAGTTAAGACCGCAGCAGAAATGGCTCTACAACACATAAATCCTATCCATGAGAAAATCGTGCTACAAACTGATGCCCAATAAGGCACAATGACTATCTGAAACCCGACAAGAACACGGGACTGAACAAATTGAGTAAAGTCTTGTCGAAAATGTCTCACTGGTTCCAGAAAGCAGTGAAACAGTGGATAATTTCACACTGAAACACCACGGAAAACGAGATAGTCGATAGTTTAGTTAAAGAGGAAACGAAACTGAAATATGAAGACTTCCTTGTCAACTATGAAAAATCAAATGCCATTATAAAAGGACAATACAGCTTAAAGTGAGAGGAAGAATATCCCAAACACAAATTTAAAAAATGGGTACTACCAACTGTTCAGAAACGACCAAGTTATCATACTACGCTGGAGTTTGAGAACGATCGACGAAGAAGAAGAACTCCAGCCTGGCATACATGACAGCAGCATGATTTAACTTGTGTGTAGAGACATAAATGAATAAATAAGTTTTTGGTGTTATTGTTTCTGTGGTGTAATTGTTAGGTTCTGAAATACAAGATGAAGGTGAAAATGTATTGGACAAAAATCTGTTGACACGTCCGCTAGGTTGAGCCGCTCCGATAGAAATCCAAGGAAACCACAACAACGTGTCGATACTGTTTTTAAAATATCGACACAAATGTTAGTTTCCAATTCAAACGAAGTCATTACATCTAAATAAACCAAATAAACAAATCTAACCAATAAAGATCTTTCCCAACAAACTACTTCGTCTTTTTGAAAATATGGGCAGTCTCCAAACGGCGTAATAAGAAGATTCATCGTTAAAAATCCATTTGTAATCTAACATACAATACTTTTACCGGCAAAAAACCCTGTCGATGAACGTGACGTGTTAATAATTTCGCGGACCGGTTAAAATATCAAATACTGTTTGCGGACCGGTTAAAATATGAAAGACATTTTGCCGCCCGTTTAAATAATTAAATAATGTTTATGGACCGGTTAAAATATGAAAGAAAGTTCGCGGACAGGTGAAAATATTAACGAAATTTCGCGGACCGGTAAAAATATGAAAGAAATTTCGTGGAATCGTGAAAATATGAAAGAAATTTTACTGACCGGTAAAAATATGACATAAATTTTACGGACCGGTGAAAATATGAAAGAAATTTTACGGACCGCTGAAAATATGAAAGAAATTTCGAGGACCGGGGCGAAATGTGAAATAAATTTCGGTGATCTGTGAAAATATGAAAGACATTTCGGTGATCTGTGAAAATATGACAGAAATTTTGCGGACCGGTAAAATATATATATTTTCGCAAACCGGTCCGGTCAAAATAGGAAACATTTTTCGCTAACTATGGCAGAAATAAAAACCATTTTGTATGTAGTATTTTGTGTACAATTTTAAAAATCTAATATTATAAAAAAATGAAACTTCTATAGTTGTTTAAAATAACCAGAAACCAAGCAGTATATACAGATACAAATAATCAATCTTTTTTAGAAAACAAAATTTCCTTCAAATACATTTTGTAATTTTCCAGTGAAATCCAAAGCTGAGACAATAATTTTCTTTTATGCTTGCTTGGACACCAGCGTGACATCAAACTTCATCAGGTTTTCTTTTTCACTACAATTAAGTGCCAGTAAGTTGAAGTCTTCCATGAAGGGGTCAGGCCGCAATAACTTTTTTGCGGAACAGAAGAACATTTCTGCTGATCGTGACCGGATGTTGGGAAATACTGCTCTATATCATGAGGAAGTTGGTTAAAATATGAGAAAAATGATGCGTGTTCAAATGAAACCAGACCTAACTGCAACATGTGAACATACCTACGATGCACATGATGACGTCACTTCTGATATAAACAGCACATACCAACCGTCAAGTTTGCAAAATGTCATTATCCTCCGACACATGGTTTCCTCGGCAAACCGGTTTAAAACATGACATGTGTGATACGGAATCCGTCCAGAGTTGATAAGCGAGTGGTTATTCGGTTTCTAACAGTTGAAGAATGTTGACCAGTTGACATTCATCCAAGAATGCGGTCAGAGTAGGGTGACAAAAGTGTGTTGAAGACAACAGTGAAAAACTGGACAACGATGTTTAAAGAAGGACTTGCGCTAACGAAAGATCTTCCGAGACCAGGTCAGGCGTATATTGTTGCGTCAGAAGATGCCATCGCCAAAATTGATGCAGCAATTGGGGTGGACCGTCGCCGGACCTTAAGTTCGCCACACTTTTGTCACCATACACTACCTGTATTCTGCGATGAATGTCAACTGGTGGACATTCTTTAGCTGTAAGAAACCGAATCACCGCTCGCTGATCAACTCTGGACTGATTCCGTATCACACCCGCCATGTTTTCAACTGTCTGCTGAGGATACTGTGAGTCGGAGGACAATGCAATTTTGCAAACTTGACTGTTGGTATGTGCAGTTTACATCAAAAGGGACGTCAATGTGCGCATTGTACGTATGTTTACTTGATACAGCCAGGTCCGGTTTAATTTAAACACCTCGTGGAAGTCCAAAAAAACGGACAAAGTTCCTGTCAAGTTAAATAAAAGTTTGGATCAAGATGCTGAGCAGCGCATGAGCTGCAGTGGTCAGTGACCCATAGCTGACTGCTAGCGTCAGGGCCAGTGAACCAGAGCTGCCAAGACACTTCTACGCCTCCAAGCGGTGATTCTGGATAACAGGCTGCAGCAGGGCAGACTGGCTAAGGAGAAGGGATCGAAGAGGGAATGCTAACCCGGTACTCAAAAAATGTTTGCTGAACATTTGGACCAAAAGGTGCAAATATCGCAGTCAAGATGTAAACTACGACACAACGCATTCCGTTATCTTAACTACATTCTGCTACTTAAGTACTTTCAGGGCTTGGTAGCGGGAGATTGAGAACGAACCAAGCCGAGCCAAATAAAAGTTTGTAATAAACATGTATTGGGCAGGAGTACTGAACGTTGCTTTTTCGAACTAATGACGCGTATCAATAGATTTGATGAGACCTTACTGAGACCTAAAGAAGCGTAAGTGTGGACGTAAGGACACGATTAGAGTTCAATTGGAACATTCAGTTTCCAAAACATTGGCTATTTGCAGAGGAAGACTCGGAACCGAATTGCCCCAGTGAAGTGACGTCGGATGTTGAATGAACAACCAGTCACATGCAAAACCTACATGATGTATCTGGTAAACTACGGTGATACTGTTCTTTGCTCCCCTTTTACGCTCTGGTAGCCCCCAGGGATGTCCCAAAACCTTACGTAACATGTGTCCATTAACATGACTACCCTTGAAGACACATATTTTAGGAACCACTGTTATAAAGCGGTAGTTGTTCTCTGGTTAATAATATCGGCTACCGCCCTTGTACTGTTTTCTTAATTAGTTTTAAATTACCTGAGCATTCCTCGCTTCCTATGCGTGATTTCTTAACCTCGTCTGAACTTCTCTGCACCTTAAACGACCATACCCTACCTTAACAAGGAAGTTATAAATACCACATGCGCTCTTTCGTTGAATTATTCAACAAAGGAAGACAGAAAAAGAAGAAAGCTTGTTTCTTTCTTTGTTATATTTTTTTCCTACTTTTTTCAAATGGTAACATGATCAAATCTTACGAACTCAGTTGTGAGTCTGAGGTTATTGAAATCTCCAAATATACTTGTCCAGGAATGGTACTGGTGAAGGATATATATGCTTTGCACTGCAATGAGTGTATTCGATTAAGCAATGCACTGTGCTGAGGCCGTCTAACTCGGTAACGCACAGAGCGTGATCTTGTCTTGTCCACTTATGCCGTGAGGAGTTGTGAGGAGCCGTAGTTTTATGTCCAGTTCCAGACGCGTAGCTAAATTAGTCGTCATCCCATGACCATTTAGAATATCCGCAACATTGCATATCCATCTAGTTCTCGGTCTGCGACGATTTCGAAAACCCTAATGTCGGGCTTTATAGGCGCACAGGAGTAGTTGATGAGGTTGTATTCTCATTAATTGGCCGAGCCACTCCTCGTCAATATATTTAGTGTCGGGTCTTGCTTCAACTATTTTTCTCACATCTTCATTGCGCATTATGTTTCTCCTAATTACGTTGATTATTTTTCGGGGGCATCTCATCTCCCATGTCGGGATCCTTCCCTCTAGAGTTTCTGTATGTGTGTCCAACGTGGCATTGCACTGCGAGCAACGTGTGCCGGACCCTTTCACACAGCTGACACACCGGTGGAACTGACAGATAAGGGTCTCTCTCGTGGGTTGGTGGAGGTGGCAGCCCGCCAGCACTCCGGTACAAGATCAGAATTGCTCTGCACCGTCTGTAGTCAACTCAGCATTGCTTGAGAGACTTGTATTCGTCAGTTCCTCCTTGTTTCAAATTTGCAATGGCACAAGAGATACGTCTTTTTCCAGGTGCAATGGCGAGATGGACACTCTCAGCTCTGTTTAGAGAGCAAACAACTGGTGTTCTTGGTGATTGGATGATATGATAACTTCCCCTTAGCTCCAGTTGTTGGAGCAAGAATCCTACAATGCCTCTGTCTCTTCTAATCACTTTTTAGGGAAATGTGATTCCAGTAATTTCCTGTGTAGTTTTATAGCAACGGTTTTTTTACAGTGAGTTTGCCAGCTTCATGTACAACCCTATATACTTACCTCCTGCAAGATGTAGGGAAGGAAACAGTGGTTCTATTTTTTTTCCCTGGAACCACTTAGATCGACTGATGATGAAGAAGAAGATGTAGGAATGACACTAAAGGATAGTAGCAAAGTTACTTAAAAAGAAGTTAGAAGACGAATGGTCATAGCAGCGCAGAGGTTAAATATAATGAAGAAGGTATGACAGAACACTTATACACAAATAAATATAAACATTTTGAGAACATCCATTTTCCTTGTCACAACGTGCGAGTGCGAAACCTGGACCATCATACAAACACATGGCCTCTGTCCAGAGCACGTGTGAGCAGAATTTCGACGTGTGAAATGAAGTGTTTAAGGAAGGTCATCGGTGTTACCAGGAGAGACAGAATGCGGAACGACGACATTTGAAGTATGATTTGCACTACGTCTTGTGCCGAATACATTTTCAGACACAAAATACGTTGGTTTGGTCATCTCTTGAGAATACACCTTCATCAACTTCCACTGATGGCTTACAACGCTGGTAGATCTGGCTACAGGGAAAGGGGGCAGTCGCGAGGCAGGTGGATAGATGACACTAGAGTAATTGTGCAGCGACACTTGCTCACATTGACTGACGCACCGCACTTGGCGCAGGGCAGACGATTTAAGCTTCCCACGACGCTCAACGGCACATGTGGAAGAAAAATAAACTAACTAACTAACAAATTAGTCTTTCGAAATGGCGACTGCTCGAAAGAAATCAGAAGAAGACTAGCCATGGCAATGCAGAGATGGGACAGCCTGAAGAAATTATGGCAGAGCACCAACAAAATAATAAAAATAAAAGTCTTGAGAGCCTGTGTTTTTTTCCTGTGGCAGCTTATGGCTGCGAATCATGCACGATTACCAAAACTTTCGGACAAAGAATCGAATACTTCGAGTCAAAATGTTACAGAAAGATAATCAGAATACCCTGGACAGAGAAAAAGACAAATGTAGACATTCGGCAAAAGTTTATCAATTCTATTTTGGCTAGAAAATGCAAATACTGTGGTCACATCAAGAGACACAACGGTCTCGAGAAAACAGTGATGGAAGGTATTGTGCCAGACAAAAGATGAAGGGGTAGACCAAGAAGGCGATGGCACCAAGATATTCAGGAATGCCTGGGTGTGACTGTGGCGGAGGCTGGAGTTTTGGCAAGAAAACGAGTTGTTTTTTCCAGACAGACTGTGATAGGAGCAACGTTCTATAAAGGACATGCTACGTGATGAACTAACAAACACTGAAGAAAACAAAATTAAATCCTTCGAACTAAAATGCAACAGGCAAATTCTCAGAATACCATGAATAACAAAAAAGATAAACGTAGGCGTCTTCACGGAGCTGAATATAGAACACAGTTGGTTCGTAAATAACATTACGACTAGTAAAAATAAATATTTTGGCCACATCCAAAGCAACAATGGTTAGCAAAAAACATTACTGCAAGGTTGGGGTACCTGTAAAAGAATCCAGGTACAACTGAAATGAAGATCTGTATAAGACATAAAAAATGTTTTGATGATGGTAATGGCGGAGGCGGAATAACTAGCCAAAGATCTATATTCTTAAAGAGAGAAAAAATAAATGGAAAAAAAATGTTAAAGTTGATTAAAGTTAAGTTTAATCAAAGTTTTAAAATGGGTATGGTCAGATACCGCACTGAGACGAGAAAACAAACAAAACCTACGTTACGACCAATATGCCTTCGACAGGGACAACAAATAACAACAATGCTGAACTAGCAAATCAACATATAAGGAAAAAATGGTCTCCTTATCTGATAGTAGACCTAGTCTGTCTAAGCGACTGTTATGGTCGTAAGCTCGACTAAAAAAGAAAGGGAGCGGTCAAAAAAGGTGGCCAGGAGAGCGTAAGAAGTGAGGGGGAATGGGCCGGATAAGCCAGAGGTGGCCAAACATGAAAAAGGCCAAATAGTAATCCAATCGGGAGAGCAAATAGAAGGTGATATATGCCGGGAGTGGGGTGAGTAATAGGAAGGGGGGGGGGAGAGAAAGACAGACGAAAAATGCGGTAAAGGAAGACAAATAGCGCCAAATAGATCACTTGGTAGACGTCAGAACTGGGAATACACGCTGTGACGACAGTTGTATATATAAATATATATATATATATATATATATATATATATATATATATATATATATATATATATATATATATATATATTGTGCGGGGAAGGTGGTTTTAAAGAAAGATTTTTCTTTCGAGCTCAACAAAACTTCCCCACCCAGGAGAGGTTTTAGGAAGCCGTCTACGCTATATGGGTTCAGTGTCTAATAATGCAGAGTGGTTAGAGCAATGTTTCTCGAAGGCAAACTACCAGGTTTAAATACCGGTCCCAGCGTAACCCTAGTCTACCCAGATGTACATAGGTACGTGACTGTAAGTTAGTGAAGACACCTCATCGAAGAAAGTTACAGATTACCTACACAGCGCAAACGTGTGAGACTATGTACAGTGGCTTCTCTACCGTTGAATCCCAGACGGCAGCTACTGCTGTGGCACCAGCTTTAACTTTTGATTAAGATCAAAGATTTACACCTGCGCTTGACAGTTCCCTAGAGTGTGTTGGGGGTGGCAGGAAGGATGAGATCACAACTTTGGAATTATGTTTCACCGTTTTGGGGTCATAGGTTGTGTAAGCAGAGGAAAGATAGATGGATAGATGGTTGGGCGGATGGACGGACTGAAGAACGGACTGATGAATGAGTTTATGAATCGGTGTATGGATGGATAGACGGATGCATGGATGATTAGTTCGTTTGATGAATGGACAGATAGGTTGTTGCGTAAATGGTGTAGATGGACTAAAGAATGGATATAGGAATTAGAAGGTGGATGGATGAATGAATGGATGATGGGTGGACAGATGGAAAGATGAATGGGTTAATGGATGGATGATGGATAGATGGGTGGATAGATAGAAGGATGGACTGATGAATTAATGTATGAACTGGTGGAGGGGTGGATGGATGGATGAATGAATGGATGGATAGATGGACGAACTGGATGGATGTATGATTAGTTAGTTGGATGAATGGATGAACAGATTAATGTGTCAATGATGGAACGGACGGGTGGATGGCCTGATGGATGACGGACGGAAGGACATAGTGATTAATGGATGTTTGGATTGCTCAGTGGATGGATAGATGGATGGAAAGACGGATGGATGGTGACTGTATGGATTCGTTGATGGATGTATTGGCAGATAGATGGATGGATGAGTGGTGGATAAATATATTGATCGATAGATGGATAGCTAGATAGATGAATTGATGAATGTATAGACGATGGATGATTGGATGGATCGATGGGCGGGTAGGTGGATGTAGTGTTACTTAGGTGTATGAATGAGCGAATGAGTGGATGGACGGATCAATGGCTTTAAACAGTAACACGAGACATGAAAAAGAGATTGAAAATATAAGTCTTCACCATCTGCTTCTCTTACGATACTCCTGAAAATGATGTTATAACGATGTGTCGTAGTTTACGACGGGGCTGCAATATCTGCGCCTTTCGGTCCGGTACATCCGTTTTCGAAATGGCATTTTTTGAACTAGGTATTCTCTCCAACTCTAACCTCTGCTCTATTAGCCATACTGCTAGAGTGAATGTGTTTCTATGGCTGCTCTTCAATGCAGAATAGGGTCTTGGTCAGTGATGGGATAAATGTATCAATGTTGGTGGAAATTATGTTTGATAAGTAAGGCAGAATAGGGAAAACACTAAATATACAGGTACAAAGTACAGAACTTAAACAGGTAATAGAATTCAAATAATTGGGTAATGTGTTCACACAAGATGGATGACTAGATAGAGAGATGGAATCAAAAAGACAGAAAGCTAATGCGGTTTCTTATCAGCTCTCACCATTATTAAGACACACACACATCCCAATGAAGACAAAGAGACAGCTGATAAATAGTATTTTTATGCCAACTCTCTGCTACTAGTATCATTTTCTTCTTCTTCTTCTTCTTACGCTGTCAGACGTCGATCTTTATTTTTTCGAAAAAAGCAGCGGTCATCCTGAGGCTGTCGACACTGCCATAGAGCTTGTCTAGTGTTGCCACTGGTGATGGCCACATCTGCTTTCTCTGGTCCTCGTATGTCGGGCAGTTTTGCAGCAAATGCTCAGCGGCCATTTCCCCTGTACCACACGAGCATTCGTCAGTGTCACCTATCTTCAATTTGTTTAATAGGTGGTTACTCAGTCTATTGTGGCCAGTGCAAAGTGTCAGACATGGACTCTTCACTAGGGCACAAGAAAGAAAAGTCATGGTATGCGAAATGAAGTGTTTGAGAAAAGATGTGGGGGTCACAAGGCTGGACAGAGTACGAAACAGAGTAATCAGACAGAAGGTGGGTGCAGCACCGTGTATGGAATACATAGAAATGCAGAGAATGCAATGGTTCGGACACCTGCCAATAATGCAACCAAAGTTACCAGCTGCTCCTATTTTAATACAAGATACAGGGTTGCAGAGCAAGAGGTAGGGCACGAAACAAATCGATAGATGGTGTCAGTGAGACAATAAAGAAACACGGAATGATAACATTGGCGACAAAGCTGGCACACGACAGAAAACTACACATTCCTACGGCGTCTAACAAGATAAGTGGGGAATAAAATGTTGGCAAAATATACTGATCATACATGTTAGTCAAGGTCAGGCAAAATATACTGATCAGACATGTTAGTCAAGGTCAGGCAAAATATACTGATCATACATGTTAGTCAAGGTCAGGCAAAATATACTGATCAGACATGTTAGTCAAGGTCAGGCAAAATATACTGATCATACATGTTAGTCAAGGTCAGGCAAAATATACTGATCATACATGTTAGTCAAGGTCAGGCAAAATATATAGATCAGACATGTTAGTCAAGGACAGGCAAAATATACTGATCAGACATGTTAGACCCTCACCTCGGCTTCCTCTCTGGAAACGGGCTGCCTTCATGCAGCCTGGCTAACGAGGTGAGGAATCGAAGTGATCCACGTAGCAGTGAGCGACACGCAGATGAATCATTTGCGTAGATAGTGTCGCTAGAGAATGAGGTTAGAGAATGCCATAATAAAAGAAAGATGTGAGTGTGTGAGTGAGTGTTAAATAGAGGTTACAAAGAAAAACAAGATAAGTGAGAATTGCGAATACTACTCACAGAGTAGCGAACACAACAACAAATATTAAATTAATATAAACACAGAGCCTTGATAGAACATTTCGGCGAGCAACAACATATATGCTTTAGTGAGAACTGCCTTTCTGAAATTGGCAAGATCCGCCACGACAAGAGATGGCATATGAGACATGTACCCGCTTACATACGTCTGGGATGAACAGAGCCATGTACGACTGTATATAAGTGAAAAAATCACAGAAAATAAGAAAGTAATGATTGAAGTCAACACCCGAAATTAAATAAAAGAACGGGGACGGTGTGGCCTAGTGGTTAGGTGGCACTGCTCACAACTGGAAGGTGCTGGGCTCGATCCCCATCACAGCACCGGCCGTTACCCCGGGGAAGCAAACTCTTAGAAAATGCAAGAGGAAGCAGACCCTTACATAAAATCCATGCTGAAGTCGGATGCACTGGGCCGACAGGCGCAAAATAAACACCACAGTGCAACGCACACCACCTTATGGATAAGAAAAAAAAGGCGAACGCAAAAACAAAACAAAAAAATAAATAAATAAATAAAAGAACGACTTCAGAAAGTGCACTTTTCATTGAATGCAAAATATAGACAGCTCATTGTTTTCAATCGCACGCGTGGTCCTGATTTCTGCCCCGATCGATCGGCCAACACGCAGACAGACAGATAGATACATAGATAGATAGATACACAGACAGACATACAGACAGGCAAGCAGGCATGTAGACAGACAATCAGACAGATAGACAGATAGACAGACAGCCAGACAACAAGAGACAGACGGACAAACAGAGACTGACGGACAGATAGACATACAGACAAACAGAGAGATAGACAAAGAGACAGAGATAGATATATAGATAGATAGATAGATAGATAGATGGATGAATTTATTGAACTGTGTCTGTTGGAAACCAATTGTATTGAGTATGTTCCACTCTTGAAGACTTTTATTTGGTGGTGGGTTACAGTGGCTTTTCTTACATCCCAAGTCGTACTTGAAAAGGTAGTATGTTTCAACTGATCATGATTACACTTCGATCGCTTGGCCAGTATTTTTCACCTGAATTTGATTATTCTTCGTTCCTACTTTGATCAGCATATTTCAACTGACCCTGCTTACTCTTCGTTCCCACCTCGATCAGTATGTTTACCTGACCCTGATTACTTTTCGCCCCCTACTCATTAGTAAGGAACTCCAGGATTAGCAAATAGACTTTGTTTATTTTACTAAATATGTAAATTAACAACTAAAATAATAATTATCTTCTATTTTTGCACGAATTAGTTCACACGGCACAGCAACAGTAACATACCTTTCAGTCTAGTAAACAATCAGTGGCGGCTCGTAATTTTTTTCTGGAGTGGCTCCATAGCAGGAATGAAAATAAACTAAGATCACCGCATTATTTCACTCCATCCCTTATTTTCGATAGATTATCCCAATTTTTATCATAAAATCATTGTGAAGACGAACATATTATTTTGTAAGTACCACTCACATTTCACGATCTTACTTGTTGCTAAGATCTTTGGAAGCAACGAAGACGTGGTTTTACAGGCAAAATGCGGCGATCTCCATGGACTGCAAAGAAAACTAATGATATAGTCCTCGAGGAGGTACACACACAAAGATAACTTATTGCAAGGATCAGAACAAGGCAGTCGTCTTTTTTAGGCATGTTATGGGGATATCCGGTTTAGAACACGTCGCGAAAACAAGAAAGATAGCAGGAAAGAGAGACAGAGGAATGCCAAGAGAGAAGATGCTGGACAGCCTGAGAATATAAAATGTGCGACAATCAACAAAAGAGTTTGTAAGTGACACACGTGATAGAAATGGATGTAAGTCCATGAATGCTAACGCCAACCGGCAGGGCACCTTATGATGGTCACATTTAGCAAGGAGTTGAAAACAAACTACCTTGTATTTATGTTTTGGTGATTTTCACGCTTTTTTCGATTTTTCATGAAAATGTTTAGGTCATACACTTCTTCCTTTGTGCAACTAACATTCTCTCCAGACAGTAAACGTACAAAACGTAGCAGAGCATTTTTTGTTTGTTTGTCGCATCCACATAGCCTGGAAATTATGTCATACATTGAAGCATCAACTGTGCGTGCAAATGCACTTCCGCTCTTACACGCAGATTGTTTGTGTTCAATATCCAAATAAAGGCACTGGGCAACCACTGTTTTTTTAATTTAATTTTCTCTGGTAGGCTCAGAGATGGAATTCCTCAAAAACTCACAAACATAATTAGACAGACGTATAGAAGTATGAAATGTAGAGTTATACACGAAGGACAACTCACCGAGCCATTCAAAATTAATTGAGTGATACGACAGAGTTGCCTACTGTCGCCTTTCCTGTTCATCCTGGCAGTGGACTGGATTATGAAAGTAACAATAAATAAGATAAATGGAATCCAGTGGACCTTAAATAAACAGCTGGATGATCTGGATTTTGCGGATAATAGTGTCCTTCTGTCCCACAGCCAAAGCCAAAGGAAACTGAATAGTCTGGATTATACCTATAAATAAGTCGATTTGAAGATCCATGAGGACAAGACAATAATAATTTGGGTCAATGCAGCAAATACAGAACCAATCTGGCTGAGAGGAGCGCAACTGGAAGAGGTAGATGGATTTACATACCTAGAAAGTATCATCAACAAGGAAGGAGGGACAGACGAGGATACAACAAGCAAGAGCTGCATTCGGAATTTCGAAACCCATATGGAACTCCAAGGAAGTAAGAAGGAAGACAAAAGTAAAGATTTTCAATTCACACGTGAAGCCAGTCCTGCTGTACGGAGCGGAAACCTGGAGAATGACCAAAGGCAATGACAGGAGACTGCATGGCTTTGTCAACTGAGAAGAATTCTTGGTATAAAATGGTTTGACAAATTTACAAACGGCAGACGTGGAAAAGAGCGGTACAAGGTAAATTGGAACAGAAACTCTTAGGAAGAAGGTGGTGATGGATGGGTCATATATTAAGATAACCCCAGTCCAGTATCACCCTGCAATTCTTGTCATGGAACCCCCAGGGAAGGAGAGGCAAAGGCAGACCATGGAATGAAAACATGGAGACGAGATCTGGAGGCGGAAGTAAAGAAAACAGGAAAAAGCTGGAAGTAAGGGGAAACATTGCACATGACAGAGCTGCTTGACGAAGGATGTTTGATGGGCTATGCACCCCTGTGTAATATAAAGCGAAAGAGATGCTCAGAGAGCTGAACGCACCTTGTTTTAATTTGCGAACTGTATTCAAGTCAATTAATACACATCTGAACGACAAAAGTAACAGGTCAGGGCTCTCACTCGTTGAGTCCAGTGTGGCTAAGACCCCAGGAAGTTTGGTGGGAGTAGTGTAGCTTTAGTTGTCATGGCAACAGATTCAGTATGAGAGCAGGTGTGAATTGAGACCTGGCCTGTCAATAATGCAGAAACAGATACCACAGAAATC
Source organism: Ariolimax columbianus (assembly GCA_036924085.1). NCBI lineage: Eukaryota > Metazoa > Mollusca > Gastropoda > Stylommatophora > Arionidae > Ariolimax > Ariolimax columbianus. The sequence continues at coordinate 44,338,888 of JAVGWX010000006.1, forward strand.
CTTCGGGTTCTCCAATAATTGGGTATCTATTCAAAGTATTAGTAATATCAACATCATCATCATCATCATCTGGTTTATCAGTTCTTGGCTTGGCTTGGCTCTGTTTGTTCTCAATCTCCCACTACCAAACCCTGAACGGGTAAGTAGCAGAATGTAGTCCAGAGAACGGAATGCGTTATGTCGTAGTTTACAGCTTGGCTGCGATATTTGCACCTTTCGGTCCAAACACATCCGACTTCAGCAAGCATTTTTTGAGTACCGGATTAGCATTCCCTCTTCGATCCCTTCTCCTTAACCAGTCTGCCCTGCTGCAGCCTGTTATCCAAGATCACAGCGTGGAGGTGTAGAAGGGTCTTGGCAGCTTTGGTTCGCTGGCCCTGACGCTAGCAATCAGCTATGAGTCGCTGACCACTGCAGCTCATGCGCTGCTCAGCGTCTTGATCAGTTCTGAGACTGGTTGTAAGGATTGTCTCTCTATTTGATTCTATCCACTGCAGCTTTCTTCGTGTCGGTATAGGTTCGTATTTTAATGTATCTGCATGCCTGATAAGTAAAGGTGAGTCTTGCCACACACCCCCCCCCCCCCCCCCGCCCGCCCCCCTCTTCCTCTTTTTCTCTGATATCTGCGCTCTGCTATCTTCTGTGGAAAATGTCTCGTATTGTGGTTCAGCCAACTCAATTGGCGTTTTTCTGTCATTTTCAATATTTGTCTTTGTGCGGCCACTTATGTGAGAACAATGTCATGGAATCTGCTTTCTGCCCAACTCATTCATTTCATTGTACAGCAGCATCACATTTCAAACACTTTGGAAAGGTTTTTTTCATTCTTCTTTGCTAAATTCCATGTTTCAGCCGCAAACAGTGCAATTGGTCATACATAAGTGAGGATTATTCCTTTATTCAGTTCTTTCCTGATATTCTTTGAGGTAAACGATTTCTGTTTTTTTTCTCTGGAACCCTTTTATGCAAATGCAATCCTTTCCTTAATTTCAGTTTCATTGCGGGCATCTTCTGTCATATATTAAAAGTCACAGTAAAGATTGCGTCACGCTATGCGGCGTTAAGGAAATATGGTGTTGGGCCCAAATTATTTTGTGACCAAAGGCACATTGGGGATGATGTGGTCAGCATCACGCCTGCCACCTTTACCATCTTCTGTGATGGTTTGTCCTAAATATGTAACTTCTGTACGTGTTCTATTATGTCTCCGTTGATGATTGAATTTTTTCCTCTCTGTTTCTTGGCTAATGCCAGTCTTTGTCTTCGATGTATTTATTTTTAGGTCAAATTTTTTTTACTGTGTTGTTAATTTTTGTATGCAGCATTTGGAACGCTGCTGCTGGTCCTTTCACTATGGTTTGGTTTTCGTCCTTTAATGATTGCATTAACTTTAATACATTTACTCTGACACTTCTATTACAACTGCGTACAACATTTACTTTGACACTTCTATTACAACTCCGTACAACATTTACTTTGACACTTCTATTACAACTCCGTACAACATTTACTTTGACACTTCTATTACAACTCCGTACAACATTTACTTTGACACTTCTATTACAACTCCGTACAACATTTACTTTGACACTTCTATTACAACTCCGTACAACATTTACTTTGACACTTCTATTACAACTCCGTACAACATTTACTTTGACACTTCTATTACAACTCCGTACAACATTTACTTTGACACTTCTATTACAACTCCGTTCAACATTTTCTTTGACACTTCTATTACAACTCCGTACAACATTTACTTTGACACTTCTATTACAACTCCGTACAACATTTACTTTGACACTTCTATTACAACTCCGTACAACATTTACTTTGACACTTCTATTACAACTCCGTACAACATTTACTTTGACACTTCTATTGCAACTCCGTACAACATTTACTTTGACACTTCTATTACAACTCCGTACAACATTTACTTTGACACTTCTATTACAACTCCGTACAACATTTTCTTTGACACTTCTATTACAACTCCGTTCAACATTTTCTTTGACACTTCTATTACAACTCCGTTCAACATTTACTTTGACACTTCTATTACAACTCCGTACAACATTTACTTTGACACTTCTATTACAACTCCGTACAACATTTACTTTGACACTTCTATTACAACTCCGTTCAACATTTTCTTTGACACTTCTATTACAACTCCGTTCAACATTTACTTTGACACTTCTATTACAACTCCGTTCAACATTTTCTTTGACACTTCTATTACAACTCCGTTCAACATTTTCTTTGACACTTCTATTACAACTCCGTACAACATTTACTTTGACACTTCTATTACAACTCCGTTCAACATTTTCCATCATCTTCTCAGAATATGCGTTATAAAGACTCGGTAAAAAGCAAGCAACACTGTCGTACAGACAGACCGTCCTAGTCGATCTGTACTTCTACAGGGGCGGATGCCCTTTTGCAGGTCGCCGCTCTGGTATGAGCTTGATGCAGCCTGGACGAAGATTTCCTGCTTAGCGGACTAGGCTGGAGCAGCTCATTACTTCCCTGCGTTGGGAGACGTATCGTGGAGGATGGTTAACCGATGTGTGAGTCCCTCTTATTGACACAAACACTAGAGCAAAGTAGACCAACATGCTTTTAGGCGTCATCAATGCTGCCCTTAGCAAACCACCTAACCATGTCCGGTGTTACGTCATGTCCGACAGTTAGTTGCCTCCTACGACATGCTCTCTGTGGGGCAGAGGTGATATTCTTGTCTCTGTCATACACGGAACCCCTGGTTGACTTAAGCGGGAGACAGTTACATCGCTAATTGTTAGTTACATAATTGATCATTCTTATTAAGGTTTCAAAAACAGTATGAGTTCGAGACGTCCGTGAGCCCATAGGCTCCAGCCGCTAATATATACAATTGCATATATTTTATTTTAAATATTTCCTATATCAGTAACTGCCGTCGGGGAGGAAGTGTTAGAGACTTCATTGTACTAAGCCACAGATTGTGTGAGGTGGAGTGGCCAATTCCCTTCCTCGCTGCCTTTCTTTCCCTAACCTCAAGTCGGCTGCCCATCTACAAATGAATGCCTAATACAGATGGATCGACTGACATGTGGTGATGGTGGAAGTTGAGCCTCGCCCACTTAGCCATTCTTCGCCTATGCATGTGGGGGTGTACGCTTTTACAAACACGGATCCAGACACAGAAATGATCGGTGTGTTGCCTCTATGCATGATGGAAGGGCCGTCTGCTTGTGGTCTTCATACCGGCCACACAGAAAGTTGAATGTTAAAATGTAAAGAGAGTGAACCTTAACCCTAAACACACCCCTCTTTTGGCATTGCCTTTTCTCCAGTAGCGTCTCACAGCTGCACATTGACCTGGCACACAGCACTAACGGTAAAATGCAAACTCAACGTTTTACACGCACGTGTACCTAATCTTCTGACATGCCCGCTAGGAATTCGCAGCCAGGCTGCTCACCTGTCATGTTGGTTTAAAGAAGCTGCTTTAAGTTTGTGTAGCGTTTGGTATTTTCCGTTTTCGTATACTGAATTGTGTTCCTACTTTCTGAAAACTGAACACAATTAAAGAGAAACTAAAGTGCGCGCTAGGAAAGTCTTTGCTTCAAAGGCTAAACCGTATTCGATGAAAATGCCTCTTGTGTTCTTTATGAAAGAAATGTCCTATTAGGATGCTTATTTTCTGTAATTACTTTCTTTTTTAGCTTGGCCAATTTATAATTATACATTTAAAGGTTGAAACGTCAATCCTCGGATTTGACTACACTCATGTAAAAGTGCATGTATCTTTCTTTTTTCTT